>VXAL01011651.1:103019-133446 GCA_013399475.1 Chauna torquata
GTGGGGGGGGGGGGGGGAGAAGGAGAGATTCAGGTGATACAGGTAAGATTTAGCAATACAAAATTTCTGAGTGCTTTTGAGATTCTTCTGCCATAAATCTTCCTGTGAAAATACATGCTAGGCATGTCTTAAGAGAAATTATATAAAAGAACATGACTTGATCAGCATCCCAGTGAGGTACGGGATATTTTTCAGCTAGGGAGTTAATGGATGATGATACTATATTTGGCTAGCAAAAATAATGACACACTTTCCCCTGGTCTACAAGAACTACTCCCACATTGATTTTAACTTAATATCTCCCTCATTAGGAACCTGCACAGAAGTTTGGCAGAAATACCCAAGACACTTATTGGATCATTCTCTGGTAATAATAGATATTGCTTTTCTTTCTGAGAGTGTACAGGCTAGTCATAAAAAGGATAGCTTTGAAACAAAAGCTTTTTACAAAATACAAATTTTTATCAACTCCATCACTGTTGAGGTTAAATATTTTATGGAGCTAAATAAAACTCAGACTTCTCCACTTTCACACTGAGGGATGCAGTAAAAGCTTAAGAGCCTGATTTGGCCCCACTGCTGAATGACTTCCATTATGTGTCAAATGCCCTTCACTTCACAGTGTACTCCGGCTGTGATACAATCAGACTCCCAAAATGCAGGGACCTGAATATACAATTTCAAAATGGAGAAGTCCATGCCAGTAGCAGGGAGTGGCTCTTCTGGGGATCTGCTCTGGTTGGAGAACTAAATCCACATGCTTACCAGCCAAAATGCCATAAAGCACTTATGCTTTTGCTTAAATTGAGCCGAGCAATTAAATACATTTCTACTTAATAAAGAATCTGCTTTAATTCCATTGAACTCCACAGGAAGTAAGTACTGGCTTAAGTGCTAAACTGGAGCCTTGGACAAGTCAGGCCAAATAAGCACTGGCACCCAAGTGCTTTAGCTCTTCTGATGGGCAACGAAGGTATCATGCTCATTCCACAGCCAATGGACCATCAAGACACTCAGCCGATTGCTCTTGTAGCCAAGAAAGCAACCAAACTATTTAATAGTGACACAATTGAAACTAATAACTTGACTAATAACTCATTGCCTGATTGTTTTTTTAAGTGCACTCATGAAAATTAGAGCTCTGGGTCTGGGGCATGAAACCATTATCTATACAACAGCTCACAGAGAGGATTATCTAATAACATGAGAAATCTATTAGATTCGGTGGAAGCAAGAACTAAAGGAAATAAATCATGCAATAATGGTAAATCAGATGTCTAATTATGGTCCCGCATAGGAGGCCAGAGTAGAAATACGTTTCTAAGACTGCTGTGTGGTATTTCTCATCCTCTCTCTTGTGTTAGAAGCATTCAGTCATATCCTCCTGCCTAAATTCCATTAATCTGACAATAATTTCTAAACATCACTGGCATTATTGGGAAGCAGATAACTAAAAAACACCAATACAGGTTATTTCTTCTAGACTGCTCACAGACAAAGACCCTCACACCTTTTTCTCTGCCTTTGGGGCTGAAAATCCTTGCACCTAAAACCTACATGGTCAGAGGGGTTTTGATCACTGTGCAGCTCCTCTGTATCTGGTCAGCTTTGCCAGTGGTGGAGACAAGCCCACTGCTAGCTTCTATTCCTACACACTCTTAGGTTACATCTGCAGGTCCCCTCTCTGCTATAAGCAGAAGCAGATCCAAGAGGACATTTCACTTCTCTATTCAAAGGCAAAGAAGGAAGATGGCACGTAACAGTGGGACCTTAGAGCACAGTGTTTTATTTCTCCACTATCTAATGCATGACCTCTGATAAAACCACTCCTTTCTCTATTTCAGCTTCTGAAATTTGAGGGGTTTGCCAAGTTTAGTATGCAAGTGTGGTTTCACCTGAGAGAGGGAAGAACTTCACTAGTTGTTTTACACCCCTCATTTAGACATGGAGTGCAACACTCTCCACTGATCAGCCAAGCCCACAACCCACCTTCCCTACAACATGTCAGAGGCTGCATCACATGTGTATCTATGCAGGCAGAAGTGGATGTGTGTGACCTCCTCAGCCCAGACATCTGGAAGCTCAATGGGTGTCCTTCTATGGTGGTGTCCTTTCTCTGAAACACTCTCCAGGGTGGCTGGGTGTATCAACCTGGCGCACCAAGCTGTGCTAATGCAAACACACCATCAGAAGGAAACCAGTGCCATGCACCAACAGCACAACTTGCACCTACCTGCAGTGTTCCAGGTAAACATATCTTGGTGCAAGGTGCAGGCAAGGTGTTAAGGGTCAGATTCATCTTGCCTAACTTCAGTGTCTAGAAGATAGGCAACAGGACTTCCTCTGCCATCCCTGGAGGAAGATGGGCACTTCCAGAGGGAAAGTATTTAATCTATTTTGGACCTTTCTCTTAGGATGGCATCATTCTCCCTCTAAGATACTTGTCCTTCTCCACGGACTAAGGAGAGGTGTTGTGCTTGGCTTTCCCACTCCTACTCTCCTACTGCATAACTTGAGGACACATTCCTCCCCCAGGTATAGACCTCAGCAGGGTATACTGGATGAGCAGTAAGAGACATACCTGTGAGGACTATGAATCAGAGCTTGATCAAGAGCATCGCTGGCCAGAAGTGCATGCTTTGTGCAGGAACTCCACAGTCCCACAGTATTTTTTTTTTTTTTTTTTTTTGCATGGGACAGAGTACTTGGTAATTGTCCCGGTTGGAAAGATTTGAAATATTCTCACCAACTGGATATGCTCAAAAATGGACCTGACTCAGTAGAAATGAAGCACAAAAATCATTGGAAACATCTAAATAAAAATAAATAAACCACAGAGTGGCATAAATAATAATGCTGAAAACATCAACAAACTTTTCATGTTAGCTCCAAAAAACTGTTGAGGACACAATTTGTCAGGAAGCCGCATGATGCCCTTTCCTTTATCTCAATCACTTTTGCATGCACAACTGTTTTCTTAGACACTTCCTTTGGTCCAAGTCTTGTTCCAATTTCATTCCATGGTAATCGGCATTTCTCACCGACAGGAGGCATCTCAGTAGGATTGTGGTTTTCCATTTAGAGATCTGTTCAGAGGTCTGTGCATTTGTCAGACTGTTCTCAGATGGCTTCGTCCACCTGGGTGAAAGAAGAAGCAAGGACTCAGTGGGTTCACTGCAGAGAAGAACCACTCCCCTCCTTGCCCTTCTGTGGAAAACAGAGTCCATAAAGTTGTCTTAAGCTGTATCTATATTGCTAAGGAAATGTTGCAATTCATGTTAAATAAGATGGGCCTGAGGACAAATGACATGACCTGGTCAAATCCATGTTGCAAAGCACTTGGTTCTGGGTTTCTTCTGGATTGTATGGTGCTGCTGATGTGGGCCCTAAGATGTAGTTATCACTGCTGGCATGTGCTTCTGTATTTCCAAGGTTTTTAAATCATTTGTGAGCTGCATCACTGCCCATCAAGGTGATGTCTTCATACCATGAATCCTTTGGTAAGAGTTGTTTGCACTGGGCAATGGCACACAAGTACGGGTATTTAATTGTACAAAATCTTTCGTGGTGCTGCTGAAGGACTGTGTAAGGTGGAGGGAACTGAAAGGGTTGCTGTCTCACTCATATTGCCTCCTGGGAATGGTCACAGGCACATGCTATTACCTGACGGGGTCTAGGAAATGTCTAGTGGGGTGCAAATGTGCGATGAAGCAGCATGGATGGTGGTGGACCTCTGGCCTAGTCTGAGTCTGAGCCTTGGCCCTGCTTCATTTGTAAACATTGGCATAGCCAGGGAGATAAGGTTGTCATTAACTACAAGCTAAGGCCAGTTCTCACCTACAGAACAGAGGACCAGCCACCTACCACTCCAAATGGCATGTTCTTATGGGTACTGAATGCTCGGAAAAGGTTTGCACCCCTATTTCCAGTGAAATGTTTGTGCCTACAAGGAAATAACTGACAAAAGGTCACTTTTGAAGGATGAAGTTTCTTTCATCCGATGTACATTTTTATGAGAAAATGATGTACATGGAACTTTACACTATTTCCTTGCAGCAAGGCAAACTTAACTAGATTTTTGTACAGTATATCTGAAAACTGAAAAAAAAAAAACCAACAAAAAAAACCCTAACCCTTTAATTGAAACTTTTTCCATTTACAACAGGAATGAAACAGAATAAACTCCACATTTCCACACTCACATATTACTGTAGACATAAAAATATTCCTGTGGGATCACACAGTCAGAAATCACCTACTCAGGGGGATATGAATGATGACTTCAATAGAAGATGGACATAAATTTTAATTAGTTGGTTGTTTGATCTTGTGTTGTTAGTGATGGAGTATCTCAGAAGGGAATTAAGTATGCTTAAGACTGAAATTGCTTAGAACCAAAACACACTGCAAGGTAAGTTAGATGCCACTAAATTAAAAGAAACTTTGCACCAATTAGAGATACAATAAAATACAAATGGCAATTACAATTAACCAATCAAAAATTGCAAGGGAGATCAAACTGGCTATGGGGATAACTAAATTTATCCCTGATTTAATCAGACCTGCTAAGTATTTTCAAGCAGATTTGAGAAAAAGTATTAACATTCCTGGGAACATTTTCTCCTGGAAGAGACAATTTAGGAATAGAAAAACTAGGTCCAGTCTTTTTGCTTTAATGTGTTTTTCATTGCATTTTCCCTTCTATTTATATATCCTAAGCAAAGCATCTCTTGCATCATTTATATACTTTCCTTGCTCTCTCTGGTATCCCAGTCTTTTCACCTCCTTATGTAAGGAATACCTCTAAAGTTATCACAGCTTCAGAGAAGAGAGAGCAAATTATTTATTCTTTTATAGTTTTGCGATCAATACAATTGTGTATGTGCAGCTTAGCATGAGGCTGGGCACGTAGAACTGCAGCCTGCTCTGGAAAGTGAGGCTGGACCAGGAGAGACACTCACACTCCAGCCAGCAATCACCCATGCTGGGAAGCTGCTGGCTCGGCACGTGGCACAGTTGTGATCTGTGCCAAGTAGCTCATTTTTCCCTGACAAGGTCTGGACACAGCTCAGGGGTCGGTGCGGAGTGAGGCCTGCTGCCAACGAGCAGCAGGGATGCAGCAACTCTTCTGGGGGACAGCGAAAACTAAGCCTCATGGGTTTGAGCCATGCCTGGCCATGCCAGCTGGCCTCTGGGCCAAGGAAAACTCCTGTTTATTTACTACTATATATCTAGCTTCTACACACAAGTGTTTAGACTGCCTTAGCAGCTTGTAATAAAATCAGTCGATCCTGCCTATCACTGGCACCCAGTTTCCTGTTATTCTTGATTTTCAGCACTTGGAAATTGCTACACTCAATGTTACAAAGGAGACTTCAGTGGTCTGAAATTTCTGTGGCATTGCACAGATACACCCCACACTTCTTTTCAACAATTGAGTCCATACAAGATAAATGGATGTTTAACAATGGATAACTGGGAAAAAAGTTCTTGTCAACTGTTTAATGAAAAAAATTACTGATGATTTCAGTGAAAATTTGTAAATGATTGAATCATCAGATAAAGCTCATGAATATTCTACAATGTCAAAAAAATGAACTAATTAGCCAGAATTGGCATGGGCAAACTGTACTCACCTTAACTGTGGATAACAGAACACGTACAATCTCTTTCATTCTCATATATTGTTTCCTCTTTCCTTTCAGAAAAAAAAGGAAATAATTTGTCTAATCCAGTTGCTACTGACCTTGCTATTTTCATCCTTTTTGCTCCATCTTACATAACTCTGCCTGCTTAACATGCAAGCCCATCACAGCTTGTTGACATCTTTCTGTGACGATCCCATATGACCTCCTTCTCTGGCAGGATGTGTGTCTGAAACTACCTGCACAATCTAAATCACACTCTTATTTTATTTCTCCCTTTGAAGCCCCCTTTAAATATCATTTCTGTTATAAGAACAAAAACAGCCAATCCTCTTTCCTAATAAATATCAACAGATGCCCACATCATGAGAAATATTCCTGTTAAATCTGAGTACATAATACGTATTCCTTTCATTAAATCTTCAACAGTATAGTATCAATTTGCATCCTGATCGTATACATGTCTACAAGCTTAACTACAGGACAGCTCATGATTAAATCAACTTTTTTTTTTCCTTTTTTTTTTTTTTTATTTTGATTTTATAGTAATCTATCTGCTCCATTGCTTGAGGAAAAGAGGAAGACCTCACCCCTCTTCATCATGGGCAAAGGAGCAATTATTTCATTATATGTAGTATTACAGATGTTGTTATTCTCTTTCTGCTCAGAGTTAAGCACATTTCTGATGGTTGCAGAATTGGAGTTCTGTGGGCACCTGCTTTAAAATAAAGCAGGGAAGTTAGGACATTTTTGGCCCTGTATGGATCCCTGCACATACAAGAGGATGTGTACACTAGTAATAATACTTACACCAGTGATAATAATATGGAGAAAGGGCAACAAAGGAACAGCAAAACAAAATGTCTTACCAAGCTTTGTACTTAAAAATAGCCATCACCTCACAATTATATTTGGTAAGCAAATGTGACTCCCTAATGAAATAACAGAACAACCCTTACACACAAAAAAATCTGAACACCCAGAATAATAAAAAAGGAACAAATGAATAAATAATCCTGAACATATCTAAGGCTCTTTAAAAGAGCATATTACACCAGATGAACTAGATAGTGATTTTTCATCAAGCTACTCAATTCTTGGATGATTAGATTTTTCAAGATCCTAAAGTTCTTTACAAATTAAAAACTTGCAGAAGAAGCTGTGGTATGCACTTACATGCAGATTGAAAGCAAATGGCCAAATAGTTTCCTTGCATGTAATACAGATGTGGGAGTGAAGGGAATTTTAGCCAACAAATTGTTGACAACTTTAAGCAAAATCGCTGTGACAGCCCTAAGTTCGATTTTCAAAATAAGAACTAAAAAATGCATGTACACAGCTGTATTTAAGCCTAACTTTGAGGAATCAAACTCTACGGATTCACACAGGGTAGCCAGGACATAGGTCTTTAAGGTCTTATCTAAAAGATAATCTCCCTAAAAAAATGATGGAAGCCTATGGCTCGGGTCACCCAGAACTGGATGAGGCATTGAAGAACATGCTTCAGGAGTAATCCTCTACTGGCAGGGGAAGAGATTAGATGGCCCAATAGCTTTTTCCATCTTTAGTTGTTATGATTGCACTGTAATCCGACTAGTGCCACTTGCCTGAAGAGGGGAAGAAGACCTCAACCTTGGGGGTAGGGAAGGACACAATATTTCATTGTATACAATATTTCAGATGCTATTCTTCCCAGAGAGCTCCTCTCAGATTAGTGTTGTCGGGAAAGGTTTATCATTTGCATTCCTATTTCTGCAGTCAACCCAAGTAATATGATTGTGGCATTAAACTTATCCTACAAAAGGTATTTGTTTAAGACATTTCTTTTCCATTATTACTCACACAATGAATGTATGCACTAGGTTTCTAGAAGTCTGAACCAAAAACAACTTTTAAGCCCAGAATCACATTTCCTCCTCCATCGAGCTTAATTCCTCTATTGAAACTTTTTGCTGACTAGTTGAAAGGGGCCGTTCACTTACTTTGCAAAACCCAATATGCGATTTATTCCTACATTTCAAAGGAAGAATGGGAAGCTTTTAAATCTCTACAAAGGAACAGAGAAATACTGATCAAGCCCAACTGACAAGGGGACAGATGTAGGGTGATGAGTGAATTCTATAAGACGCTTTAAAATTTGGATCAGTGAAGGCAAGTGTCTTCCAGGAGTAGCAATTTGATTCTCTCCAGCACAGCTCATTTGGCTGTGTAGAAATGTTGCAATTCCTCTTTCAGTCTTCCAGAAGTAAAAACTCCATGTCATCCAGGTGGAGATGTTGTGGAGATAAAGCATACTGCAAACAGAGGTCATCTGCATTGTCACTTGTTAGAGCTCTATATCTGAAAAGCCTGAACAGCAAATATATTTGAAACCTTTTCTCACTCAGGCATGTTTCCACTCACTCTTGCCATTTCCACCTCTGGAACTGTTTATCAGCTCCATCTACGTGTTGCTCCTCATGCCCCCAAATTTCTCAAGTTCCCTCCACTGCTTTATTAAGCACAAAATTTTTAACAATAATTTCTCAAAACACCCCTTTCAGCTCTTCTCAGCATCTTGTGGTACTTCTAGCCACACAACAGCAGCATCTGCTGCCGTTCTTTTAGCTCCCTGCAGAGCCATATTTTGGTTCTTCTCCTGTTATAACTGAAGGATCTGACTTGGCACTGTTTTGACAATGAATTTTACGCAAAATTTCCTATGAGATTCATTCCATTAAAAGTGGGCAGGTTGCCATGACGTGCTGGGTCCCTGATCTACTATCAAAGCTGGTGCATCCCTGAGCACTTCTTGTCCTTTTCTGACTTCATTAAGGCTCTGATCAGGGGTAGGAATATGCCCATGCAACAGAGAACAGAGATTTTGGACCCCATAGGAAAAACGTGAAACCGAGCTCTGCTAGCATATAAACATCTAAATCCCATCCATCACTACACTGGCACCACAAATAACCATTCTTACACAAGCAAAATGAGTGTAAACAGGTAATTTGGGCATCAGGACTATTCTTCCAATATAGGAATGGTCCCAGTTTGGAAACAGTTGCAAACCACTGGTGAATTGAAGTGCACAGGCTGCAAGCTACAAATGAATGTGGCAGTTATTTGTCCCCAGCAGAGAGCTCCCTGCGAGAGTAAATAAGCAACTTGCTCAGGAATCTGTTTTTTTGCCTTCTGGCTGAGAACAGTTACCTCGTTTTCAGCAAACACAGAATTTACAGAGGTTTTCCTTGAATGACAAAAACATCTGCTCTGGCATTCCTGCTACAAAAATTATTCTGAAGATATGTTTACTTGACTTTTGGGGAAATACAGATAATTATTGCAACAAGATTTCTGAAGAGGGTTTCTGTATATGCTTTAGAACTCAGGACATTCATAGTCATTTTACTACATAATACAGTTTCACTGTATCTGCCTTTTTAAACAAGGAGTCAATGATTTCAAAATGTCATAGTTCTTCACTGGAAGCTGTGCAAATAATACAATGTCGCTAGCTTCCCTTTGCACAGAAAAAAACCACCTCACAATAAACAACTACCTTTTGCTATCTTAAAAAATAAAGGCTCTCTTTTGCTCCCCGTCCTTATTATTACTTCAGTTATTGTACTGCAACAACCATGGTGAGAACTGATAGTTTTTGAGGGTAATGTAAACCGTATTTCCTCCAATGAGCTCCAGAACATAGCAAGTGATGGAGCTGATCAGGCAATGTGGGAAGTGTCCTGCTACGTCAGAGCTGCCTTGCATGAAGCTGCCTCATCCTCCAAGGAGCCCTGTATGTATTGATGTGGGGCAGCACCTGCTCTCCACCTCCAAAGGCTGTGGGTGTTTCTCCATTTTCTTCCCTCCAAGTCAAGATTTTGTTGCCTGCCATGGGAACAGGGCAGGGGGAAGCGGAACAACTGGGGAGCCCGCAGGTTCCCATGGCAGATCCTGCTCTCTTCGGGGCTGCAGTTTGCACAGATGCAATGCAAAGTGTGCAGAGTCCTGACAGCCTCTTTCCATTTTGTCCCACTCAGCTAAATCAACTTGAAACAAAATAGGGATCTTAAACTCAACTACAAACATGAAGGGAAGACGTAGTTCTTTTAGGTTTTTTTTTTTTTTTGCTTACCTTCCTCCAAGCGTGTTAAGGGGTAGAAAAAAAAGATAGGCAGACAGAAAGATACAGATGGAGATACAGAATGTACCCATTAAGTAGCTGTGAGGAATGCTTTATCAGCTTGCTCGTTGGCTGCTGAGTTGTGCATTTGAGGGCATTAGATTCCCAAGAGCGGGGATCTATAGAGGATTCCTACCTTTGGAAAAGAACAAAAACACAGAATAAAAGCCTTAATCTTCTAACTCCCAATCTAGCCAACTAAATCCCCAATTAGCAATTCAAACAGATTAATATAGTCCTTCTCTCCATTAAGCATACCCGACATCATGTGGTTGTATATTTTAAAGGTACATTTTTCTTGTGTGCAGCTCTCTTTCTCACCAAAGTTGACATTTCCTTTCAGACCACTCTACTTTCCAATAGACTGGGAATGGACCCTTTTTTTTTCTTCTTCTTCTTCTCTCTCTCCCTTTTTTCTTTTTTCTTTTTTCTTTTTTTTCTTTTTTTTTCTTTTTTAAGTGCAGTCAGACTTGTTGATGCACTTTGGCAGAATCTCTTAAATTAATGGTCTCTGTTATTGTACATGTCCCCAAATGTCCATTCACTTTGGGGTTTCCATACCATAGGCTGTTTGCAGGAGTCCCACCATGAGTAATGGAAAGGGTATTAATGGCACACTTCTTGATGGAGAATTCATTATTTCCATAAAACTTATGAGTGCTGTAACTTAAATGACAGTTTCTTCTCTTGTCAGAGGAGACACCAAAGCAAGCGGCTGCTCCAGCTCAGAAGAAACACTGCTAAAGCATCCCTGAGCAGGGCAGGCTGGATCTTTCCCAGATTTCACAGAGTAAAACAATCAGTGCCTAATGCCTTGGTCTTTGGACATGCCAAGAACCTGCTTCCAGAGTATGAACTACCTGCAATTCCCAGCGACCACTAGAGGTGGCCAGCAGTCTGTTGAGTGACCCTGTAACTACTGCTCCCATGTTTGCAACCACCCCATTGGAGATGATGTAGCAAAGGACCAGTATGCCCCTGGTCCTCTCCTATTCCTCATTCCATTGCACATCAACTGATGGAGGGATACATTTTGACACTTCTCTACCCTTCCCCATCACCAGTTTCATGCCTCTTATGCAATTTTCTGGTTCTTTCCTCTTTGTGTAAATGTAAGTAAAAGCTGACAATTTTTACCCATATTTTCTTAAGCAGACAGTTTTAGAATCTTCTCCTTTTCCAACAGTAGATTACCAGCAGTGAGGCTTTGGAGGAAAGTGAGTCTTGCAACAGAGTGTATCTGTGGCCTACCATAACCTCCAGCTCTGTTAGGCAATCAGTTTGGGAGCATTGAGGCTCTTGCCTATGCTACAGGCTTGTGTTGCACACAGGTGCAATTATCCTTATCAAAGGTGAAGATGCACAGGCTTTTTGTCCTCTTCCATGTGACTCCGCTTTGCTTCGGACAAGGGACTCAGAGGAAGTCTACTTTGTGGAAATAAACTTGAAAGGTTTAAAACTCCTACAAATATACAGTTGGTGCCAATGTTTCTTTCATATCTGGTTCTGCACTTGAGAAGAAAAAGTAAATAAGACACGGCTTCATAGATAAATGTAGGCAGACCGCTCGTATTTTCTCAGTTCTTATCTTTGTGTCTTTGGAAATTAATAGCAAAACTTAAAAGAAAGTTTAATAAAAGGAGTACAGGCACGAGTACATGGAGATTGTTATAATGATCCACATTCTGCATATTTCATGCCCAATCACCAGCAACATTTCACAAATACTTTGCTGCCCTGTATAGCACTTTGCATATACAGGTGTGCTTATACTGTATACGGACAACAACAGGGCCCAGTCTGACTTGTGAAGTGTAACAGGAATAACAAATAGATGGCTGCTTTACTTGGCTACCAAGTAGAACAAAGCTTCCCTAAACATTTTTGATCAAAGGAACGTTCCATCAAACACACTTTTTGTCTGCATTTTAAAAGTTTAACTCAACTTTTCTATATTTCATGTTTGCTTTAGGTTTTCTTCCTCTTTACTTAACGATTAAAAAATCTGATAGTCAAAAGAAAGCAGTTGTGCTTTAGAAAAATAATAAATATTTTTAAATACTTCCTGGAAAAAAATGATCTATTTTATCACTTCTCATCTTAGGCTTTAAAAGATTCAAGATTCATCAGAAAGGAACTATTTTTCTGATTGAATTTGCTTTGAATTTTTGCTAGCACATATCAGAATTACGAATATTTTATATTTTGTTACATGTGTCACAGTCACTGGTGACTATTTCCCTATTGGAATTAGGAGTTTGTTCCAAAATATCACTTTTCTTGTTTATAAAAATCTCTAGCCCTTAAGGGTTAAGGATTAAGATGGGGAACACAATCAGAATGCATCTCAAACACTTTGAAACTATGCAGCAAATAATATGACCTGAATGCGTACTTCTTATAATTAAATCCTACCATTTATTGGTAACTTCACAGATTCTCACTCAACATTTTATGTTGACCATACTGAAGCATGAAGAGCAAGCTTTGTTGAAAGTGGGTTGTAGGGCTATAACAATAACAGATGGATATGCATGAAGACGTGGAGTTCAGGGAGGGCCTCTGACCTTCTCGCCATCCAGAAGACCAGTCAGTGAACAAAACAGATGGGAGAGGACAATAGAGAATAAACAGATGTAAGGACTTCATGTCAGATGAAATCCGTGTCGCCGCAGCTCCTGGCCAGTCTGGTTCACCCACGCTGCCTTTTGAAGGACAGAACAGCCCTCTGCGCACACAACAAAGGCATGTGGTTTGGCAGTCTCAGCCGCATGGAAAGTGGGGACCACACTGGGAGCACGTGCTGGGGGACAGGTATCATCTGGGGTAGATGGGCACATGCGGCCCCCGGGGGCACGCGCTGGGGGAGAGGGGAACTGTGTGGGGATTTCCAGCTCTGGGCTGGAGAAAACAGGCGAGGAGGAAACGCTGGCTGAGCCAAGCTGTGTGGCATGACTCCCAGAAAAGGAGTCAATATCGCAGGCATCTGGAGGCATCAGAGGTGGTTTTCAACAGCTGGCTTGAACAGCTCGATCTACCTACCTTGTCAACCGAGAGACAGCATAGTAGCAGGGACGGGAGCAAATTGTCTCCTGGCTCTCCTGAACACACGTGGGCTGGCCAGGGGGTAACTGCAGCCAGTGTCACATTCAGCAAACAGGCTGATTTTTAAATAGAAGCTCAACACTTGCACAGAAGTCAAGCACACAAGCTAAGCTGGCTGTGGGCAGAGAACCACATGCTGTACTGATACAGCCCGTGAGTCATGGGCAACATTTTCACCAATAGTAGAACATGAGTTTTTTTAATGACTCCATTAATAGGCTCACTGCAAGATCAGGCACACACTTCTTCTTGCTCAGCCTATTTGCTCTTTGCAGGAGTATTCTTCTTATGCCCAGTGAGCTCTTAATTTGCAGTCAAGTTAAAACCTGATCTGGTTCCTTCCACTGTCAAAAAATTCTAATGTCCTCCGAATTCCTTGTTCCACAGAAGAGCCAAACCTCACCCATATGCTGGCAGGTTGTTCATTTCTGACAGCTAGTGGCTTGCAGTAAGCACGCTTTTCTACTGTGAGGAGCCAGGCTAGGCCCAATCCTGCTAACACATAACACTAGACAAAGTCCCTCTTACTGACAGCAGTCAACAGGATAATTCATTGCAGGAAATACTATACCCATTAATGTTTTACAAATCCTTTTTGCTCATATGTTGATAGAATGTCTCAGGCATTCGTATTTTAGAATATTTTTGAGGTTGTGTTTCACTCTCCTTCAGATTTAATGCCATATACAGATTCATTGATCAAGGCATAAGTTCCTTCTTCCTGAGATGTCTGTGTTTTTCTAACGCCATTTTTACAGTACAACCCATCATAATCTTCTTTGTGAACATATTCCAATAACAGAATCAAAAAAGACTTCAGATGCAGATAATAAAAGTAACAAATGATAACAGTCAGCAACATGCTTTTCATAATTTAATGAAAAATGATTTTAATGAAAGATTGTATTATGGGGAAAAGAGTACTCATAATCCTATCATAATATCTCTAACTATAATTTCTAAACCAGCATATTTACATTTCCAGAGGCTCAGTTGTACAAGCCGTGTTTGCTAGTCACCAGTCAACTGGGATGTCCCCTGATAACCAGGACTGCTGATAAATGGTGGAAAGCGTCTTGGTGAGCGCTTTCACCAGCTCCCTCAGTACCCTTGGGTGGATCCCATCTGGCCCATAGACTTGTGTATGTCTAAGAGATGTAGTAGGTCTCTAACCATTTCCTTGTGGATTATGAGGGCTTCTTTCTGCTCCCTGTCCCTATCTACCAGCTCAGGGGGCTGGGTACCTGGAGAACTACTGGTCTTGCTGCTAGATACTGAGGCAAAGAAGGCATTAAGTACCCACCCTTTTCCTCATCTGTGGTCACTACGTTTCCCCCCACATCCAATAAAGGATGGAGAGTCTCCTTAGCCCTCCTTTTCTTGTTTATGTATTTATAAAAAAATTTTTTATTGTCTTTAAGAGCAGTAGCCAGATTGAGTCCCACCAGGGCTTTGGCCCTTCTAATTTCCTCCCTGCACAGCCTCATGACATCTTTATAGTCCTCCTGAGTGGCCTCCCCCTTCTTCCAAAGGNCATCTTTATACTCCTCCTGAGTGGCCTGCTCCTTCTTCTAGAGGTCATAAACTCTCTTTTTCTTCCTGAACTCTAGCCAAAGCTTTCTGTTCGGCCAGGCTGGTCTTCTTCCACGCCGGCTTGTCTTTCAGCGCATGGCGATGGCCTGCTCCTGGGCCTGTAAGATTTCCTTCTTGAAGAGTGTCCAGCCTTCCTGGACTCCTTTATCCTTCAGGACTGCCTCCCAAGGGACTCCGCCAACCAGTCTCCTAAACAGGCCAAAGTCTGCCCTTCAGAAGTCCAACGTTAGCTGTTCTGCTAACTCCCTCCTTACTTTTCCAAGAAACGAAAACTCTATTAATTAATGATTGCTATGTCCAAGAGGGCCTCCAACCTTCACATCATCCACAAGTCCTTCTCCGTTCACAAGCAAAAGGTCTAGCAGGGCACCTTCCCTGGTTGGCTCACTCACCAGCTGTGTCAGGAAGTATCCTCCACACACTCCAGCCACCTCCTAGAGTGTTTCCTCTCTGCTGTATTTTATTTTCAGCAGACATCTGGTAAGTTGAAGTCCCCCATGAGAAAAAGGGCTAGTGATTGTGAGACTTCTCCCAGTTGCTTATTCAATATTTTGCCTGCCTCTTCATCCTGGTTAGGCGGTCTGTAATAGTTTCCCACCATGACATCTGCCTCATTGGCCTTCCCCTTGATTCTTACACATAAACACTCATCCTTGTCATCACCACTGTTAAGCTCTAGACAATCAAAACACTCCCTAACNTCCTCCACACACTCCAGCCACCTCCTAGAGTGTTTCCTCTCTGCTGTATTTTATTTTCAGCAGACATCTGGTAAGTTGAAGTCCCCCATGAGAAAAAGGGCTAGTGATTGTGAGACTTCTCCCAGTTGCTTATTCAATATTTTGCCTGCCTCTTCATCCTGGTTAGGCGGTCTGTAATAGTTTCCCACCATGACATCTGCCTCATTGGCCTTCCCCTTGATTCTTACACATAAACACTCATCCTTGTCATCACCACTGTTAAGCTCTAGACAATCAAAACACTCCCTAACATAAGGGCTACCCCACCGCCTCTCCTTCCTAGCCTGTCCCTTCTGAAGAGTTTATAGCCATCCATTGCTGCACTCTAGTCAGGTGAGCCATCCCACCACATTTCTGTGATGGCAACTATGTCACAGTTTTCCTGCTGCACAATGGCTTCCAGCTTCTCTTATTTGTTGCCCATGCTGTGTGCATTGGTGCAGATGCACTTCAGTTGAGCTAGTGATCCCATTACCTTTTTTTGGGGGGAAGCCCTAATTCCTGCATGACCATTCCCAGGCACTTCCATGATTTCTAACCCAGCAATATCACCTGTGTCTTTGCTGTCATATAGCTCTCCATCCCCTACCTCTACTGGGACGGCAGACCGAGGAAGCTTGTTAGCACACTGTCCCACAACCATTGGTGCACTGCCCCCAGGCTTATCTCTAGCAAGCCTGGTTTTATCCCTTTCCCTCTTCAAATCTAGTTTAAAGCCCTTTCAATGAGCCCTGCTAACTGCTGAGTAAAGATCCTTTTTCCCCTTTAATACAAGTGAACCCCGTCTGTTGCCAGCAGGCCTGGTGTTGTGTAGAATGACCCATGATCAAAAAGCCCAAAGTTCTGCCGGTGACACCAGGCTCAGAGTCAGGTATCGATCTGCTGGCTCTTCCTGTTTCTCCCCTCATCATTCCCTGCAACTGGAGGGATAGAGGAAAACACTGTTTGCGCTCCTGATACCTAACCAGTTGTCCCAAGTCTCTGAAGTCTCTCTTGATTGCTCTCAGACTTTTTGTCAGAATTTCATCGCTGCCTACCTGAAAAATCAATAACGGGTAATAATCCAAGAGCCACACCAGGGAAGGAAGCTTCTTCTTCACCTCTCTAACCTTGGCCCCAGGGAGGCAGCAGACCTCCCTATGAAGTGGGTCCGGTCTGCATATTGTGCGTTCTGTTCCCTTCAGAAGGGAGCCTTCTATGACAACAACCCATCTTTTTTTTTCTTGGTGGGAGCTCTTTTAATGCAGGGCAAAAGTCAACTTAATCTCGGTGACACCTCCAAGCCAGATGAACCATGCTCCTCAATATTGTTCAGTTCTACCTGCAGAGCTTCATACCAATTGCCCAAGGGCACTTGGGAAAGTGGGGAAGTCACTGAGGGGATGCGCCTGCTGAGCCGGGCAGGGACTTGTTGCCGCTGCCCCTTAACCTTTAGGTCACTGTGTTCAGCCGGGTGGTGAGAGAACAGAGATTCCTCCATATTGTGTGTCCCCTCTGCCTGTTGGGCCTGTCTCAGGGAAGGCAGGGAGCAATTCCAGCAGTCTGTCTCCCTCTCGCACTCCCTGATACTCCCCAACCTGCTCACCTCCTCCTGGAGCTCTGTCACCAGGAGGAGGAGCTCCTCCACCCGGTCGCACCTCCCACAGGACTGCTCACTGCTGCCTGCCTCTGCACTGGTGTTGGAGCAGGGCCCACCCTGCGGCCTGACACTGGGCTGGCAGTGTTCCCCCCAGACCTCTGTCTGGGAGGCTGCCTTGGTTGTGGTGGGTGCTGAGCTCCAAGAGGCTGCGGCCTTCTGCCGGGTGGACACCATTGCTGGTTGAGGTGGCCAAGCTTCAGCGCCCTCCGGCGCCAACTGCCACGTCATGCCCTGTGTGCCCGCTCTGTTTGCCACGCTCCTGGTCACTTGCGCTCACCAGGGGCTGCCTTTGAGTCTGTGTGGGGTGGCTGCTCCTGGCCCCATCCAAGCTTTCGCGAGGGCTGCTTTCCTCAACTTTCCTTGATGCAGGAAAACCCCTGCATGCCGCAATCCCCCGCTCTGCTGCAGAACGCGTCTGCCCTAGAGCCAATCACCTCGGCGACTCAACGGGTAATGAAGACAGATATGATCCAGCAAAGCTACCTGAAGAATGTAATGCCAGTGTGGCAGAATTAGCGCTTCAGTCCAGGACTCCCAGTCCTGAGTAAACTAGGGAAGCTTTTCTTAGACTGATACTTGCATGCTTCCTCTACGAGTAAGCACAAATGCTTTCTTTGTCCAGCCCTAATCATGAATTTTTGTAGGGTGACTGGCCTAGGTGTCTCCCATTCATCCACACCAGAACTTTTTGAGACCCATGATTTTCAGAAAGAGTTGGTCCTCGGGCTTGGAGAAATCTGCATCTCAGGGATTGCAGAACTGTCTGAAAGCTCCCATCAATGCAGTGATTTCTTCTTTTAATCTGAGTGTGTTCCCCCACTGCTGCGGCTGATATTCCTGGAGGGCTGGTGATGTTTAACTCACCCTTGGGCGTCACCTCTGGCTTCTCAGTCAGCCCTGGTGGCACCTGCCATGGGTTTTCCCAGCAATGCCCAGCAGGGCCAAGCATGTTCACTCTGCCCATCAGCATCCCAGGGCAAGGGCGGCTCTGCCGAGACATCCGGCTGTGTTCCAACAAAGAGCAGGGCTCTAGCAAGCAGTGTCTGCAGCTTTGCTTGGCTGCAGCAGGGGGAATGCATGGGTACACAGGCTTGCATGCTTTCTAGTTGTAAAATTCACAAGCCATTTTATTACACTTTTTCATCTCTTTTTCTCCCCCTGTGCTTATAGCACCAAGGATATGACAGGACATTTAAGTATCAAGGTTACCATTCCTCCCACCTCTACCGAGAAACCTCCCACCCCTGTCTAGACACGCTTTCTGACATCTCAGAGCCCAGTATCCTCTTGATCCTTTGGCTAAACAACAGACCTTTACTATCACTCAGGAAGCTGAGCCTTTGAACTCAAATCATGTATGTTTAAGGTGGGGAAAACCATATCTCTGTGTACGGAAAAAGAATGGGTTTTCTTTTTTTTTTTTTCCCTCTCTCTCAGTAGCAGTTTTAAGGTCTGATTAAAAAAGGAGCAAAGAGAAAATCCTGGAAAATTTTGGGTCAGATTATTTATCTGCACTAGGAGGAAGAATCCTGAAATAGAAAGGACACATGAGTATCATCAAATATGATGTAGTTTTGTCTCAGAGCATTAGCAATCGCAGAGCTAATGACTTGGCTTTCTGCACACTGTTACTTTTTAACTCCTGCAAATGCAGGTACTGAAGACAAGAACACATATATACACATAGACAAAATAACAATGACCTGATATCACCACCTTAATGAAATTGTGTACTTCATGTAAAGATTGTTGAACTGATTTTATTGTATTACTTGCCTTTTTTTTTTTTTTCCTAGCAATGGACAATTTCTACTTTAAGAAGGTTCTCTTTTAAATATACTGAAGTGTATTTAAAAGGCTGACAAGTTTTATTTGTGGGTTTCAAAAGAAATAATTTTTTAGTAGAGCTACCTTTTTGGCATAAAGTAATTGGAAAGTACCATAGATATCTCAATAAAACACATCAAAAGTAACTTTCTATAGCTTGTTTTGACATGTCCACTTGTGGGTTGTATCAACTTTAACTAAACATCAGTTTTTCCCTCCGTCAGTACAAACCACTAAAAATATTCAACAGAAAAAGCAAATAGAAATAACTCAGTACTATGTTTGCCTATTTTCAAATAAAAGGAGATACAGAAAGGAGTGGTCACTGCAGTCGAAAGTGCATTTTTCTGATTCATATATTTGCTGTAACTATTTGCATAGGATTTAAATGTCTAAGAAAAATGCCCAACCATTTTAAAGAGAATGCTGCATTTGAAAAACTTTAAAATGCTAATCTGGTTTCATATTTACAAAGGTCTGTTTACTATATGTGCGATCAATTCACCAAATGACAGAAAACTTTGGTAAATACAGTTTTGATGCCGAGACTCTTTGACCTGTTTATGGAGGAATAGAAACCTTATCTGCTCTAGAACCAATCCTAAAGGAGCACATTGTGCTGATTTCATTTGAGATCTTATCCTTTCTCTCTCTTTCCTTCTCTCTCTTTCTCTCCCACCCTCCCTTCTTATGAACACTGAATGCTAAGTTATTTCCTTGTCAAGGCTGCTTATCAGGACTAGATTTACACTTGATATCATTTTGTAAACATGTAGCAAATGGTTTATACATTAAGGGAAAAAGGGAGCAGACAGTGTTTTCATCTGAAGGGGAAGAAAATCTCAAGAAAATATATGGCTGTTAATTAATATTCTAATAAATAATAAATAAAAAATCATTCAATCAGAGAACAAGCCTAGGAAACAGGCAATCAAATTAAAACTATAAATAGGTCTTCACGCTTTTTGTTTATCCTGTACACTCAGAGGCACTTTCAGTTCAGTGATGCCATGCAGGTAAGTTAAATGCACAATGGAGGATCATTCCATCAGGAAAAAAATTTCATCAGTGAATCAGCATCCTGCCATTGCTACATCAAATTTAAAATGACAATATTTGTCTTACAGGAGAAAAACATATCTAAGCCTTCCTTATACCTAAGCCAAGGTGATTGCATCATTTGCAAAGTCAGAAGGCAGTCAGGTTAGGAGTTAGTGAATGAGAAAGATGGAGAGATAATCTATACTGACTGGGCTTGCTTGCTGCCTATGACCCCTGTCAAGCAATGCATGCATAGACACACAGACTGTCCCAGTGACCTCAGTGGTTAAAGTTCCAGCACTTAAAGATTCCTGTATTCTAAGTGCCTTTGCTGGAGAGAGACCCATGAGAGCCTAAAGCTTATTTCAAGGAAGCGGAAGTTAATGCTTGGGCCAACACCTGCAATAAAGGCAGCAATAGCTTCTACACCAATGCTTGAGAATGAGAACCGTGGAGGTTTTCTGCAGACTTAGATGACCCCCAGAAGAAGAATACCAAGCCGTGTGGTACAAAGAGATGAATCTCAAGCACATTACTACTGAATAACGCCTATGTATCCAACATAACCTCTAAAAGCTTATTACTGAAGAAAACCACCCGTAGTGTTTTGCTACTCCCGAATCCTTAAAATGCCTCGCAAGCATTTAGTACAGACATGATAAAGGTATAGGAATGTATTATATAGGATTAGGCTAGTGGTAAATTTATAGCACATCAGCTCCTCTGCATTAGATGCCCATATTCCTGCTTTTCTTGTATGGTTCATGTACAGTAACACCAGGTAGCCAGCTCTTCAGTGACAGGCATGAGACCACTTATATGTGCCGTCTTTGGGGCTGGTACACTTAGAAGCAATACCATCCTGGCCTCTCTGCTTAACCCAGGTAATTAGCTCATGGGCTTAGATTGTCTGAAGCTAGTCAGGGAAACAGGTCCCTTCCCATCTTCCTTCATGGACTTATGGAAAACAAGCAAAAGCTCAGTGGTCTCACCTTGCCTTTCAGTAGTGATTTTCAATGGATTAGAGGGGTTTGGGCTAGACTTGAGTCAATTCCTGCACCTTTGGAGAAGAGATCTTCTTTGCTGTACAACTCTGAAATCCTATTTCTTCCTAGGTTATGTTCTGTAGACAGCCCTTACAATAGCTGCTGGAGCAAAAAGGGAAAAGTAAATCTACTCCATGTCTCTCGACTTTTCCGTGCTGTTTTGCTCTTCTTTCAACACATTCCCCATTTTCTCTCCTGCAACCTGTGTTATTTCCTGCTCCTTATCATTACATCTCTGTTCTTTGTATTCTTTATGTATTTCTATCCTTATCCATTTTCTTCTGCCTTTTTCGTCCTCTTTCCAGAGCTGTTCTTTCACCCAAGCTTCATCCTTTGCTTCCTGTTGTAGAGTGACTGATGGGAACCTGAGGATGAAATTCCCTCCTAGGGAAGGTGCAGAATCCCAGGGATCTCACAGGCTGTTAACAAGAAGTTGCAGTGATGCAAGATTTCCAGTGTCTTCTCCATTAAAGCTCCCAAGACAATTCTACGAGTGAGGTGGAAGGAAGGTAGCCATGACAACTGAAGGCTTAATAGTATCTGGTGCCTTCTGCTGATAAGCCTCTTACAGACCCTAGAGTGGAAACTAATGATGCCATCTCCAGGGTGATGCATATCCTCCACTATGACCTAATGGACTAGAACAGAAAAGGGGCAAATCTGACATATAGAGCATTATTTTGAATACAAGCCAGACAGTTAAGATCCACCATTAATCATAAAATGAAAAGGAGCTATCATGCCCTATTCAGGTCCCAGACAGAAGTACAGGTTGTGACCAAACCACCTAGGCTAAATACATAACTCAGAAGTTGTGTCTGTCTCTCAGAGCTGACTGGACAAGGATCCAGGCTCTGGCAGATTTGCAAGGCAGTCTGCCTCATCAGTCTCTTGAACTTGGATAACACTGAAGATACCAATTCCAATCCAAAGTGCCATTGCATATGATGTGAATATACCTCTCCATGGCCCTTCATAAAGAATGAATGAGATGTTGCAGAATATGATCTATGAATTGGTCATCTTATAAGAAAAGCAATCTGAAAATCAAAGGACAAAAAGTGGGTCAAATGTCAGAGCCCACTGACAGGAGACTGCTTGCTTCACACAGACTATGAAAACAAAATAGGGTTTCTTTTTGACTGTGTCATTGTGAATTTCCAGTGATTCCCCTCTTCCTGGACAGATTTCATCTTTTTGAGTTGGTAAGTAATGTTGTAGAGGGAGAGTCTCAGAAACAGTCCTAGCAATTCAAATGATGCCTTTAGCCTGTTGCTTCAATTGAGCCTGGCTGACCAGACCCCCAACAATCACACCCAGAGAAGGTGGGTTGTGGTTCCTTGAGGCAAACCAAGGCAAGAAGCCAATTGCTCATTAATATGATTGACTCCTACTAGCGGGCCTCAGTCAGTGAGCAGGGAAAATAGACTAAGCAACAGAAAAAACTTTATTTTTTAAGAATTCAATTAAGTTGTGCATGATTTAAGATGCTTCTGACAAGAAATGCACTTAGGAGCTCTGATATTACATCATATCAAGCATCAATGTGATGAAGGTTAAAGTACTTACCTTCCAAACTAGTGTAGAACCAAGATCAATCAAGTGGGAACAAGTCCTGTGTAACATGTCTGCCCATACTCTGAATAGTATAGTGGTACATAATGCAAATCAGACTCCCTTACTCAATTCCAAGTTAATTCCTAGTGTGGCATAGATGCTGTGCCATGTGTTGTCCCAGTTAACTTCTGAACTATATGCGAGGGAGCCAGATGAATCTGATTTTAATTGCAATTTCAAACTGATTCAAGTAAGAACTTAGAAGATGGGTTGAAGACTTATCTTAATTTCCTACTCATCGTGAAAAACATGGTGCAAGTTCTAAACAGCCCTTTGCTGCCCTCTTTTTCGTGAAGAAGAAGAGGCACTCACATTTCATTGATTTTATCTCCTGAAAGCTGGTCATTTCTTAGGGATTTTGAGATAACCTCTCTATAGATTAAAATCCCTGGACTCACATTTTGGTCACGTCCTCTACTTCCCATTGAAATTAATGCTTCTGAAAGAAGCCTTCAGAAAGTTTAGAGGGTTCCTTCATGCCATTTTACAGGATCTTCTGTTGTGGATAGTCATGTAAGGCTATACAAAGCACTACGTGCCATTGTGGTCACACTTAACGCTAGCAAATTGAGCCAGATAGAGTCCATTTCTGGGCCCTGAGGCCAACTAGCACTGCTCTGCTTGCTTTTCATGAAAGCAGAGTCTTACATCAAAAGCAGGTGGCCATGTTGAAACTGCCCACTGTGAGTGGCAATAACTGTCAGTCTGTACAACCCAAACCATCCCTGTGGATTTTCTTGGTGAGAAAATTTTTTCATGGTTGGCACAAGGCAGACCCATGCCAGGAAGTGAACTGAAAAATTGACTGTAACAGTCTTCTTACCTGTATCCTGGCCTATCTAGTTTACTAGCATAGGCATAGCCAGGGGGTCAGAAAGGTATCCTGCTGCCTTCAGTAGCATTCAGGAGTGGATATTCAGGAAAGTGTTTCAGAAACAAAGTGTAACATAATGCTACCATGTCATCTGATCTCCATTTCTAGCAATCAGTAGATAAATGTTTCCATTAACTGTATTTGCACATGGATCATCATTTTTAATAGACACCACTTTCCATTTTGTCTAATTAAAACCTTTCTCTAGCTGTTTTGAACCCACTGCACTTCCACGCTTCACCACATCCTGTAGGAACAGGTTAGTACTTTTCCATTGTGCAAAAAAATTCTTCCTTCTTTAGTTTTGAACCTGCTGCCATTATGAAAATCGTGAATCATCATTTCCTCTTTATGTTCTTCACAGCATTCATGGATGTTTAGATCTCTTATCATATCCTCTATTTATCTTCTCTTGTCCAAATTAAAGAAACCTTTTTTATTCAGTCTCTGCTTGTATGCAACCTGTTTTGTTCCTCCAGTTATTCTTATTCCTCTTATTATTACCTTTGAGAGAGAGCAAGCAGAAGTTCATGTGGTATGCAAGACATCCAATTGCAGTCAGAAAGCTGTTTTTCATTTTTCTATATTTCTTTTGCTCTCTACACTGTTGGCTTGTTAACAGTAGTAAAGGATGTTTGAATCTTCGTAATTTAAAGTGGAGTTTTCAGAAAAGTTGAGGTGAATTTTGAACACTACTTTCACTAACATTCAATGAGAGCTGTGAACCTAAAGTGCTCTTGAAAATTGCACTATTACGCTCAAATACACATCTTTTTAAAGATTTCAGCCCTTGCTTTATTCTCTCAACTAGACAGATGACATTAAGTGCTATAAGAGCCTTCTCCTGAAGAAGAAATGGGAAAACTCTTGCAGAGTT
This sequence comes from Chauna torquata, assembly GCA_013399475.1. Classification (NCBI taxonomy): domain Eukaryota; kingdom Metazoa; phylum Chordata; class Aves; order Anseriformes; family Anhimidae; genus Chauna; species Chauna torquata. The sequence goes on from VXAL01011651.1 coordinate 127,189, forward strand.
CATTAACAGACAAACAAACATACTTGACCTATTTTCAGTCTTCAGATAGAAACAGTGAGCTCTTTGCCCATGTTCTATTCCCATCTTCGTGCTTTCTATTATCTTGGGATGATTCTGAAACCATGGGAGCATGGGGTGAATCTTGTCCAGCTGGCCCCAATACCTGCTTTGGCTCAGAGAGACCCAGAAAGATAACAAAGTCTCTAGCAAGTGTAGAAAGACTTCACCCTTACAAAGCATTTGGTACATTTTCGCACCCTGTTAATTAATTTAGGGAGAAAGTAAGAGTCTGTCTAAGACTTGTGTAATTGTGCTGGTCCACTTATCTAAGGAGTAGTATTTGTTTTGACTTGCGAGTAATATATAATACATTTTTTCATAATTATGAACTTCATCATAAGGATAGGCAAAGAGATATTAATCTTGAGTTGATAAATTTTGCAGGGCTGGGTAACAGGTGGAGTCATTTATCTCTGTACTAACTTGATCGTGTTTATGAACCAATTGACGAATCCCTCTGAAGAGTTCCAGGCCCGCCTTGTTACTTATTTATTAACCACAAGGATCCATGTGAATCCAAACTGGGTTTACAGTGCAACTTGATTATCCAAAGCCATAGCTGTCCACAGTTCTCTCTTCCTCGAAATAGAGATTTATCCCTGCATGTCTATTAGTAACAGTGAACATTGTCTCAATGGTCAGAAGTCTCAATTATCCAAACAAATCCCTTGCGACATCAGGATAATTGAGCTCAGCTACTCTTGTGGATTGTTGAAATACCAACATTCCCAAGTAATTTCTCATTAGGATTTAAGTGAGCTTAGATTATATCTTAGAAGTCTGTCTTTGATCACAGAACTATAATGCAAACATACAGATGACATTATTCCCACACAATTAGTCATTCATCTTAAAGTGTATTTCAAATATTAAGGATGATATGTCTTCTTGTAAACTCCCCCCAGCTTACCCGAAGAGCTTAACTACTAAACCAGTCCACCAGAAGATCAGGGTGGTAACAATCTGTTTATTATCAAAAAAGTGCAATATGATAACCGTACAGTGCAATTTACGGCAAGCAGTAGCTACTGTCAATGGAAACAAATCATACAACTGATTATATCCCTGAAACTAAATGGGAAAATTAGTTTAGGATAACAATACATCAGGCTTGATGTGGCTAGAAGATAAGGTGCTGCTTCAGTGAGTCCATATATATAGTGTGAGCCCACAGGGAAAAGGCCATCAAGGAAAAAACATTTCATGAGAAATTGGACTGTCACTGAGAGCTGGTGGGACAGTGCAACACACACAGGGCCTGATGCCATAAGTGAAAGATGTCCATTGTTAAACATGGACAAAATGTCTAATATGCTCCTACACCTGCTCTCCAAGTGCGTGCACGTCTTGTTCTTTAGTTCAGTGAATAGCACAAACAGAGAGAGACTGCGGACAGGACAACAGTGGAGTTTGTTCATGGAGTGTTAGATGAAAATGGTGTAGAGTGGATGGTAAGATACAAGGCATTGGCACTGGTGAAAGATACACTCATGGTTTTGGCCTGATTTGGCAACAACACCAGGGATAGTTTGGTCATGAGGGATGGAGCAGTGTTCTGCACTCAGGGCAGGGATCTCAGTATGGTAGCAAGGAGGAACAGTGGTAGATGGTGGGAGAAGGGAGAAAGGTTGGGGAGGTTAGAGACAGGACCAAGGGTAGGTAAATAATACCACAAGGCATTACTTGGAATCTTCAAGAAGCAAGCCCAGCATAACCTCTCAGTTCACGTCCCTTCCTTCCTTACTTTCCCCAAAGGTTCCACCCGACTGCTATCTCCCTAGGCCTTACAGGTGAAGCTTGCACCAAAATATGCTGGCTCAAGACAGTCCCCATGCAACACTTTTGCAACCAGACTAGGACACGTTTGTGAAAAATATTCCTCTGCCTCACAGCACAGGAACACCTCTGCTCACTGCTCATTTTCAGCATGTGGCCATTCACCTGGCATCAGCAAGTCCCTGAACTCCCTGTGCACACACACCAGATATTTAAAAACCTCTTCATAGACCTGAAAGCCTGAACCAGACAGCCACATACAGAGCTGAATTCCCAGGGCACCTGGAGAAGTGTTGGTGAGTATTTTAACTTGCAGAAGCTCCCCACTGCAATCCGATCACATGCATCTTTCACCAGCAGACCAACATATATACATGCTAACCAGCTGCTGTGGCTGCTGCCAGTTCCTAGGCATGTACAAAAAGAGACTGTCCATTTTGCAAACACCTGAATGGACTGAAAGATTGCTAGTGGTCTGAAGGGATAGAAACAGACTTCTTAAGCTCAATTCCCACCCACCCTGCTGCTTGAGCAGGGTGTGCCCCAGCTGTGCTATTTCCTGAGGCTACTGAGCAGGCTGAAGGAGTACTCATTTTGCTCCTACCACCACTCAACTGGCTCAGCCGTCTCCTATAGCTGTTAGTGAAGCAATGGGTAGGCATAAACCTCTTCCCACAACAAGGAATATAAAATACCGCTGGAGCCAGTGTGTCTTGGTGAGAGTAGGCAGCCATGATAACAGCAGAGAGGCTGGTGAGAGGGCCCTGGATAAGAGTTTGAGAGCTCACCGTCCTGGTTTTGAAGGCCTAAGGGGGTGATTACAAATGGGATTTCTCCTACTCTTAGCTATCACTGCTTCAATGATTGCTTTTCTTTGCCCTCATGAGTGGAATTTGTTATTTCAGAGGCCAGTGAAAGACAGTACAGTATCATCCAGAGAGACTAGGGCTACGTGGAAAATGTTCTCCTCCAGCAAAAGGAAGAATAATCACTGTTATTTTTTTCTTTTACAGATGTTTTCCATATGAAGAATCTATAATTCTTTTCCTCTGGAGCTCATCCTTCAGGATATTTCCAGGAGGATGGCTGCTAGAAGAACCTGATCTTCTGGAGATAAATGGCAGAGGACAATGGAAGGTGCAAAGGAGGAGAATAAACAACCCACCTTGAATTATAATCCCAAGGCTGAATTTGGGAAAAATCAAGCAGGAAGTGTCTGGGGTGGGGAAAGCAGCAACCAAGAAACTCATAGAATGGATGAAGGCCTCTTGCTTCCAGGGGATGATTACAACTCTCTTTAAGGGAAAAAACTTACATGGAACTGATGTGTCTTTGGAGGCCTTTGGAGGCACCAGCCTCTTCCCACTAGCTTTATAGGGATTGACACCTGCAGAAAGCAGTTTGAACCACGTTTTAGAGGGGTCTTTCTCTCACTGATAACCAGTTTAGACTAGATAAATTTTAAAAAGCTAAAATTAGACAAGCTGAATCTCATCCCAGGAGCCTCAATGTTAGGCACACCTCTAGGTGAGTTGAATATACACAGGTGAATAAAACTCTGATTTTGAATCCCTTTGTGGCACAGAGGAAAGACTGGATCAAGAAGCGGATGAGGCAAATAAGGCAGTGAGGGTTTCTGCATCTACCCTCAGCTGTTGCTGTTCACTGAGCTCCTGGAGAGCCCCAGCGGAAAATGAAAGCTGCCTTTGCTCCTCTGCTGTATCCTCCAGGGAGGGCTGTGGCAGGGAAACACCTACACTTCTTCACAGCAAATAGCCTCCTGGGCACAAGGCTTGGCTGTCATGGAGGGACGTGGTTCACCTTCCTTCTCGGTGCTTAAGCTGCCCCTATGTTCCTGAATTGCCCAATTCGATCAAAGTTGTGGGGCGAAATGAGTGAGGCTTAAAATAGCTAAGGCAGAAAATTCCCCGATAGTCAGTTTTATAACTCTTAAATCTATTCCAGGAAAGCTAGCTTTAGCCCTATTTCCTTATCACTCAGAAAAACTGAGACAATCAATTAAAGTTTTCCCATGCACCCTCTTGGACAGATGGTTGAACCATTTTAATTAAGTGTACGTATTGGACTGACAGAGTTGATGTATCTGACGTGACAGACATTTTCTGTGTTCATTTAGGTTTTTAATCTTTCACTGTCTTTAGTATGCCCAGAATTGTGCTATTTGCACTGTGCTCTCAAAAGAATTATTCAATACAGTCAATCAGTTGGATTATTAGATTTTTATTACTTGTTATTGTTGGTTTTGGCCACAGTGAAAAGATCCTCAGTAACAATTAGCTACCACTCTGGCTCTAATAATGAAAGGATCTCATTGTGGAAGTCTTTGTTGAAAGAGAAGAAGCCAGATTTTTGAAGATATTTAAATGTGTAGAGAGGCAAATAGAGGCATAGTGAGATTTTCAAAAGCATCTAGGTACACAATACCTCAAAATTCAAAGGAACTTAAACAGTACTGAGCTGGTTGCCTGCAGCTCTAGACACCTAACCACCTTGCAAATCTGCCTTGCTGTAGTTTACTGCATGGTGGATGCTCTCTTGGGTTCACATTTAAGATAAAATTAAATTAGCTAGATGTGCTTGCTCGCAGGAGTTTTAAAATCTGACGCATGCTTCTCTTTTCGTGTATCCTTTCGCATTCGGTGGCCTTGCTTGAGGTAGAAGTTGTGGTGCAAGGCACTAGTGGCCCTCAAAGTGAGGACAGGATCCTGTGGAGTATAGGGATCCTCCTTACATGATTTGAAGCATAGGATCTGAGTACGAGCATATTCCTAATACACACATAATTTCACAGCTAGAGCTCTCTTCCTCAGGTGTATCAGTCCTTAAGTTTGTTATAGTGTGCTCAACTACATTCTAATGTTATAATGCATATGTGGAGGCAGAGAATTATCAATGTTTCTTTTTCCTTCTCATTCAATGGGTATTTGTATAAATATTAAGACATTACTACAATACGTCCAAGTTCCCAGACTTTACTGGGCTTCTTCACATGATTTTTTCATTCCTCTTTTGATATTAATAGCTATTAATAGCTAGATTTGATATTAATAGAACCTACTCTCTCTAGGTTGCAGTGAATGTCAATCAATAGCTGCAAAAGTATCATATACTTGAATATCCTATAATGGCTACAAATCACTTTCTTATTTCCAGTGCCTTTCCTGGCCAAGATCAATGTTTGTTTTCACCTAAGATAAACTTCTATACTCTTATATGCTTTATGGCAGAAAAAGCAGTGTCTTTTTTTGGTGGGAAAACCATACTGGAAAACTTCAAAGACACGGCTGAAAAGTTTATTATAGAGAAAAAACAGTATCTTCATCCTCAAGACTTTCCAACGTCATATGGCCAGGATTCCTCATTTTCAGGAAGTTAGGTTGCCTGAATTTTCTTAGAGGAAAAGTAAGAGGAAATAATAAAAGGCATGAATGTGGTCATATGCCCTACAGTTCTGGAAGATATTTTATTTGTGACATAACAGACAGCAAGGAAAAAAAAAAAAAAAAGACAAAGGAACAAGTCAGGTTGTTCTGTTCAGGGAATACAAGAAGACCTGAGGTTTAAAAATAAATATATCCTCTCCTAGATAGGCAGAGTGAGAGTGAGACAGAGCCTAAATACATTCAGCTTTTAATAACACGTATGTGTAGTCCAACCAGTGCATGTACAAACCCTGCACTCCTTCACACACTTCAAATACCTGCAGGCATAGATAACTACTTGGATAAGCACATACCTCTTTGCTTGCTTACATGGGAGATTTTGTTCATGCAGTAAAGGCTGAGCACTTCTTTGCAAAACCTCATGGTGCATCTGCATATGTGAGTATTCTGGGAAATTCAAAATAGCCACACTTAAAATGCCCTAATAACATGCACTATTCGAGGGCTTTTGGAGAGTGGGCTAATGGACTTATCAAATCACTAACAATTGTTTTTGAGAGGTGAGGTGGAGAGGCAGTGAGTGATGGGGGAAGGGAAGGGAAGGAGAGAAGGAAGGAGTATCATGCTGCTCTGCAAAAAGAATGATGAAAAGCGTGATCTTGGCAAACACTGATTGATAAGTGCAGCACTGAGCAATCCGCAGCTCTTTTCTAGCAACAAACCAGAAATGTTTATATTCTGTGCAGTATTACAGTGGGTGTGATACACTGCACTGTCAGATCCACACACATGGATTCAGTAAACAGATTCACACCTTCTGACCAGAATCAGTAATAGTACATTTAATTTTCTAAGAGGAGCATCTGACCTGATCTAAGAATATAAAAAGGAGCCAGCAGCTTTGACTGACATTATTACACAAGCAGTCACATTTTGATATTTAAGCTTGTACATTCCTTAAGCCTCAGTCGAATTTCTTGGCATTGTCAAAAAAAAAAAAAAAAAAAAAAAAAAAAAA
>VXAL01011651.1:133460-161990 GCA_013399475.1 Chauna torquata
AGAAAACAAGCCATACTCCTGATGAAAGCAGCTGTCATTCAGCACTAGGACTTGCCCTTCGAACAGCTGTACTTGATCTCAAAACTCTCACCTGCACAGCATGGTAGGCTGAATCAACTCCGCTCTTTGTCTCACTACCTCAGATAAGCCTGTCATCAAAGTGAAGAGATAAAAAAGAGACAATCATAACTCTAATGTCATATTTGACAGAGGAAGCTGTTAGTCAAGTAGCTTTAAACTGTTTCTCCTCTACATGTATCGAGTGACGTCCTGGCACAGCGACAAGAACTTATCACGGTACTTTTTTATACGGGAAAGGAAAAAAAAAAAACAAAACAAAACAGAACAGATGTGTCATCATAGACACACCTTTCAGTGGACCTTCAAAGTGAACAACTGGAGAGGTTCTTTCATGAGACAAGTGTCACAACAGCTCCATCTTCACAGAGGTTCTTACACAGGCCACTGCAGTCAGCACATAGCAGATGATTATAGGTAACTACACTAGTAATGAATTGGCTCAAGGTGCCAAGAAAACAGGCTTCCTAGGGCCAGATCCTAAATTTGCTACTGAGGCAAAATGCTAACTAACGTAGGAACTGGTCCAAAGGCAGCTTCCTAACGAGAAACTGAAAATAGCTTGCTCATCATAGCTGGCATTCCAGGAAAGGTGAGGAGGAGAGCTAGCCCCAAATGTGCAAACCAGGGTGTAACAAATTTAGGCTGTTGACTGTTCTCAAGACAATTATGAACTGATCCATGATGTCGAATAATTATCAAACCTATATTTGGATATCACTGAAGTTCCGCTTTTAGTAGTGTAGAAGCTTAAATAGTGCAGTTTGCATTCATGCACCACATTTAACCCAGGGATCTCACAAAGCTTTAGAAATAATAACCATAACTTCCTGGTCGGATGGAGCTTTTGCATACAGAAAATGCTGATATTGGAAAAGCAAAAGCACAGCCCTGGGCCTATGGGACTCTATGTTGATATAAAAAGGAGATGAGTTGGACTTAATTCAAGTAATTAACCCCAGTAATTTTACACACCAAAGCTACCTTGTGACTTGTTTACCTGCCTGAAGCTCCCATAGTGATCTTCTTAAAAGCTTTCACTGTCTAGGAGCTTGCCTTGTCTAGGAGTTTTTGTTTTTAGCACTCTCTCTTCCACAGGTTTCAGTTGAATCAAGGTCATGGAGAATAATAAAAGTCAGTAAATTTGGCTCCTAACCCCCTAAATTTTGAATTTAATAAGAGCCTAAAATATAGGCACCAGCGGTGCATATAACAGCACTGTCCGGATAACTCTTGTACCATACCTCACCCTAGTGTTGGATTCATCTCCCATAATTTAGGTCTTGAAAAGTTAAGAATCTCATCTAAGCCATGGATCTAAGCTACCCCTCAGGTCAGTGGGAAGAGTCAAAAACCTCCACAGAGCGAGTGGCCATGTCCGGAGGTGGGTGTCCTTCATGGGGAGGCTGCCCTGTCCTCTGGTGGGGCTGAGCTCCCCACGGGACAACACGAATGAGCTTAGCTGAGGTTAGGCACATGTCTTTTTGGTGGCTGGTGTTAGACGTGATGGTTCCCATCCTTAAAGCCAGATTTTTAAATGTCTCCAGGTTCTTGCAGTGTAAACATGCAAAGGAATTTTCAGAGGTTTCTAAATGCCCAACTCCCACAACAGCTCATCAGGACCAAGGCACCTCAGGAGTCTTTAAAGAAGTCCTGCAAACACCTATCTGCATGGTTAACTGTGAAATACCTTCAGGCATCTGACCCCAAATCTCCAGAGAAAAACAGGAAAGGTAATCAATTGAAAACTACAGCTACATCACAGAGGCATTGGAGGGATAAAAACTTGTGCTGGTTGAGGATGACAGTTCAGTTTGAAATGAATTTGGGGTTTTTGAAAGATATCCCCTTTCTCAGTAAGAAAAACTTGACCAGATCACTTAAAATGTTTTAATGAAATTAAAATGTTTATTTTTAATCTCTCTGACCTTTAGATGTTACCAACAACAACAAAAAATCCAAATGTAAAGTAATTTTAATACTAAAATATTGAGATGTTTTATCCAAATGCCAGAGGGGTGCTGGCAAAAGCTCCCAATTCTGTCTTAGTTTTCTTCTGAAGCTTCAGTTAAATGAATTCATTTTCCCCACATTCCAGTGTCTGCAGAATTACAGCTACCATTTCCCAGGCCATTTGTGAGTTACATTAAGGAAAAAACACAATGCGAGCTCTGTGTTAAAGCTCACATAGTAAGCATAGTAAGAGTATGTGCAACTATGTGGTTCATGATACAGGTCTGTAAGGACAAGTCATGAACCTGAAAGCCAGTAAAGCTCCCTGTCTGTGATTTTACACTCATAGCAGAATAGGAAATGACTGACTTCTAACGCATGTTCTCATGGTTGCTGCTGGATTTCAGGGAATTACCTTGGGCAATAGGGAAAATTGTCTGAATGTTCTGCTGCTATTCTTCAACTTATTTTAAAGGCTTTAAAAAAAAAAAAATTGCAGACTTTACACATTACAATTATGTATAAGCAACCATCTTATTATGGTTCTATAAAAACCGATTATGCACTTAGGAATAAGGAAAGATTGGAAAATAAGTATTATTCCACCATCAGAGGATTTCCAAATTGGAAATGATGTAGCACACCATATCAGCTGCATTACCTGAGCACAGTACCAGTAAGAGAAGTACTCTACCACACTCCGTCACTTGCCATTGTATTCAAGTGCCTAAACTGGAGTCCAGCACCCTGACACTCTGTGAGGCTCTAGGACTCACGGTGTTGGGTGTGCGACTCAAACTCTCTCAATCAGCCCAGAATGACTGTTCAACTACTTTGTTTTACATGAGACCTAAGTGGAAACACCTCAGAGTACCACACACAAACAGAAAAATGTAATGCTGAAGTTCTGATACAAATGATTATTTACAACCATTTAGTTAATAGAAGGGTCTGAATTTTTCTGGGTGCTGGTAGGTACAAGGGAAGTCAAGGGAGAACCACTTACGTTGATCCCAAGGAAAGGTAAGAGATCTCCTTTCTGAAGGTATTGGATCTGGCTTTCATCTTGGCCAGTGATCAGGTGCATGGGGGCATGGACAACACTAAGAAAAAGGAAAGGTGGGTAAGTACAGAGTGCCAGGTGCATCCTGCACCAGCCACTCTTTCTAATGCCCCTCTGCATGAGGGGCAAGAGAATTGAATCTTGGATGATTTTTACATCTGACCTGTGAAACGCAGGTCGCTCAGCAAGGATGAAACATAATACTTCCTAAGACCCAGACAGAAGAAAGGTTATTCCTACTGTGTCATAGCAGCTAAGCCACAGGAAGCTGTTGAAACACTCTGCCAGCTTGCCTGAAATAAAACAGTTTTAGTTTCAAGCGTGCAGTGAATTTTTACCTTACACTTCTGAATTTGAGCCACAATTTTCTTATCTGTAGGGTGATTAAATGGCTTGTTCTCTTCCCTCCTTGTCCGCTCCTTAGCCAGAAGTCTACTTAAACCGTGGGGGCTCCCAATGCCCAGGAGCATCCTGCCTTTCCCTGCCACTGGTGGCTTTGCGTACGTGTGGCTGACTGGAGCATGTTTGGGAGACTTTGCTGTCTGAGCAGGGACCCCGTCCAGATGCTGAGTTTTTATCGATAGCATCATCACCCAAACTTGCTGTTTTACATCCTTGGTTATGTTCTTCTGTGGGTTTACTTCCTCCACATTTATACCAACTTTACTTCATAGTGCTATTTTTGAAATCACACTAGATCAAATTCTCCACTCAGTTCCTCTTGCATAATCACTGTGGGGCAGTGTGCATTTACATGAGGGCACAGTTTGATACACTGTGTTTAAATTAACATGAACTTAGATATTAAGCACAGGTGACTTGCTCTTTGCTTTTCATATAACCAGACTCTGCTCTGAAATGACTGAAATAATTACCTTTAGGGTAGTGCAAAACTCAGCAGTTTTCTCACCTGCTACTGCGTGCGTCTCTTTTTTATGCCATCTTTACTGTTGCATTTAGTGATCAATACAGCAGAAGATGATAATGAGAATGCAGGGTTTACCCACTTGCTAAAAGGAAGACCATTCCTTGCCATTAGGAGTGCATGTTAGGGAGAGATTTTTTTCTCCATGCACTTCTGACACACCTTTATGGTGGGTTGCTGGGCTGAAAATAGTAACTCAGGAAAACTAAACCGGAGCCAACTAATCCTGTGCATTCCCTGCGTGATTAATATGTGTGTAACCAGTTTGGGTCTTGGGTAGACGGGGAATGCTGACAAGTAGGACTTTTTGCTCATCTCGCCCTGAGCTAATAGATCTCTCCTGCACCCTCAGACTGCTCCGGAGGAGGACTCAGTCCAGCACTACATTAGTTACTTCCTTTCTCCTGTTATTCTTCTACCAAACTGTTGCTTCATCTGTCGTGATGCAGCAAAGGGATCCTTTCTAGATCCATTTGTCTTCCTTAAGCCTTGAAGTCATCAAAACAGGTATTATGTAGGGAGCGTTTTATCCTTTATTTCCAAAACATGACAGAAGCAAGGCTACTTTCTCATCCGTGCTGTTTAAGAGCTGTGGGTGATTCTGCCAGCTCCCAGATTGCCGTAGTCTGCTTTGTACCGTCAGAAAGAACATGAGACCGTGGCATCCCCTTACTGCTCCATGAAATACAAAACTCATCTGATGTTTGAACTCTAAACTTGTTAGCCCAGAAATAACACACATAATGTAAAACACAAATTGCAGCTTGAGGCCTGGGCATATTAACAGTGAGAAGACTGACAGCCTTGTGGCTTCTGCTCCTTACAACCAGTTTAACAGCTGGGAAATGACCTAGCTCCTTGGGCCCCATCAGAAGCTTCAATGACCGTGCTTAATATCTCCTAAAAATTCAGTTTTATAATACGTCATTACCCATATCTAATACAAACCGTGCATGAGTGACACTGTCTTTGTTGTCTGAAACATTTATCCTGACCAGGTTCTGCTGCAGAACCCAGACTATCTGAAGCTTTTGCAAAGTATCTTATCTGATCACTAAAAATTATCCCAAGACTATATGGTTCCATGTCTATGTTGGATATCAAGAAAATTGCTCTACGGCTACATCAGCCAGACACTGAGGGGGCCAGCGGTGCCCCCTCTGTTTAGTCATCTAAGCCCTTGCAACATGGCATAAAATACTGACACTCTGGTGTGAGAGTGATCCAAACCCACTTGCACTATGCAAGACGTGATCAAGTGATGAATCAGATCAACATTCCTTTGCTCAGATGCATGCGATACACAAGAAAAGTTCTGCCTATGAAAGTTTTAAATGCTAGCTATTTGGCTGGTAAAGCTAAAGAAGTCAGAACATCAAGAAATCAGAACCACAAATTCAAGCTCTCTGGCATTTGGAACTACTTCACACAAAGCTACATTCCCACCGCCCACTCTCCAAACACACTCAGGTGCTGGCATTTTCACCCAGACTAATTAACAAATAGTGTGGCAATTAAATCACATGGCCTCACCATTGAGTTCAGAAAACTCCCTTACATTGCCGCAGAGTATAGCAACATAACTCATAAAATTATTTTATAACAACAATTTAAGTGAAGCAAATATCATGAAAATACAACACAAATGTGATAATTATTCTAACTTATGTGATAACAATGTTACGTATAAACCAAATTGTCTTCCCAAGTCCATCCAACTCTGAACAGCTTCGCTGCTCCATAAATACGCCTGAAGTATCCAGCAGCCATCTATGTGTGGAGTGGCACAGGGTGACTTTCCTAAGTCTGACTTTGTGAAGCCTCCCATGACAGCTCTATGGGGAAACAACCTTTTTCAAAGAAGGAAAAATTCAGCTATTGAAGGGGTTGTCCAGACTTCTCAAATAGCTAGGAAATGTGAGAGCAGGTGGTCCCTGGAAAATACTATTTTGCCCTTCCTGGCTGGTCCAGATGCCCCAGTAATTTTGGCTCTGCCAGACTTCATGGTTTGCTTTTGCATGATGCATGTGTTGGTAAGAGCTGGGAGGGATCGGTCAAGCCCAGGGTGATGTCAAGAGCAGCCCCAGTGCAGTTCACAAGCCCAGAGCTCTGAATATAAGGATATCTGCTATATTTGGTCAACAAAACGTCTGCCTTCCTGTTCCTCAGATCTTGACTCTTGGACAGCTGCAAGAAAGATAAGAAAAGCCTCAGGAAACTAGAAGATGCTCATTTGGAGAAGGTATCCAGATGGGGAGGTTAATACACAAACAGAGAGAAGGAAAGCAGTAGAGTAAATGAGAAAGGCTTGGAGTCTTTTTTTTTTTTTTTTTTTCCTATTTTTATAGTGGTGTTAGTGGTGGAGAGATAGCGTTTCTATGAAGAGAAAATGAAAAAGTCCACTAATAACATACTATACCAACATGAGTAAGCCCAGCATTTTCTGAGTCACAAAAAACAGTTATAGAGTGACAGGGAACTCTTTTTAAGTGATGATTCAAAAATAAAAAAGGCATTTGGAGTCATTGAGCGTGCAGAGTTAGCCCAGGTAACCACATGATCTTATCATTACTACCCTTCATCTGTCTGCCGCCCTCTTCCCACCTAGCGTTTGATACACTCACTTGTTGCATCTTGTCTTGCAAGTGGCATGACTTCAATTGCACTAATTGTGTGCATAAGGTTAACCATGCATGTAAATGTTTGCAAGATTGGAACCTCAGATTATAAACACTGGGAGAGGGCTCATCTTCTCCAGTGTAATCATGGAGTGCTAGACACGAGAAGGCCCCAGACATAAGAAGAATTTTTGTATATTGTAGAAGAGAAATTACATTATTATTATGCTTTAGTATTTATTTTTTTGATTCCTTTTGTCTTTGGTTATTTATCTCACATGCTCTCTTCCTTTCCATGTTCCTTCTTTTCTTTAAAAAACACGGTAGCAGAAGAGGAGCTCTAGGCATTTAGACAATTCTATTTGACTTCAGATGGAAGGATTATTATTGTGTATTCTCTTATCTGAATATAATTCTCCCAGGGTAGCTACTGTGCTAATATTATACAAAATTACGTAGGTGTTGCATGAGGCTGTAATTTGCACTAGAGGTTTCAAGGTTGTTATTATTTATTGCCTGTATTACTGCCGTACCTCAGAGTCTGGTGGGGAACCAGAGTGATGCATTCTGCACAAACATGGAGCAGAAGGAAAGTCCCTGACCTAATACCAACCACTAGCTCCACAAGCAGATCAGAGAGCATCCAGGTGGGGCCCAGGGCAGGGAGCCAGGGCGGATTGGGCCGCCCTTCTGTGGGAGACTGGGGATGTCAGGGTCCGAGTCTGCTCAGGCAGAGAAGTAGCTGCCTGCCAAAGCAGACTGGGATAGCAAACCTCCCGGGAAAGGGGGGCAGCAATGGCAAGGAGTAAGCTTGCTGAGAGGAGTTTTTAGCAGCTGACTCCTGCTGCCCAGAGCAAATCTGCCCCTAGCACAGTCCCTGACCCCCAGAGGGCCAGAGGCAGCACGTGAACACAGGCAGAAGGAAGGGTGCAGGAGGTGACAGGACAAGACTGGTCAGCCTCACGGACATGTGGAAGACCTTACTATAAGACACTGCAAAAGAGACCCCTCTGCCTTAAATTTACAAAGTGACTCACTAACCTATAATAACATCACCTAAAACTCATAGTGAGCTGTTCATCTTCAAAGCACTTTACAAAGATTAGCTAATTAATTTCACTGTCAAATCTTTTGCAGATCTAGTAATGCTATTTGGCTCTACCTCAGAGAGCAATTTTTTCCAGGTACTGGCAGGGTAAACACTCATAATGATATAACCAGTGGGAAGAACATTTTTAGCACTTGAACGATTGTTTAATGAGAGACAAAGGTTAGGGACTGACCCTGGACCAAAGAGCTTCCTCGGGCTTTGAAATCAGGACTCCCTCTTGCTCCTAGTCTGGTGCCAATACTAAAGCCCATGTGGCTTGTGCACACTGGATTTTAGGAAGACCCAGGTAAAGAACCAGCTATTTACAGATGTATACAGCGGCAATTTGTCTCAGCTTTCTGCCTTGTATTCTCATACATTTTCCCTCCTGAGGACTCACCGCCTGTCACTGCTCTGCCCACCACATCCCACTCCATCCTTTTCCCCCAGCGAGCCCCATTCCATGCCAATGGGATCAAAAGTGTGGCAAGAGCCTGGCTCCCAGGGATGAGTTTCACTTTCAGTCTCCTGGCTGCCTTGCAAAGAGACAGAGTAACTCCCAAAGGCATCCGCTGCCTCCCCATCCAGCTACTCAGCTAACATGGGCTCAGCACTCTCTGATTTATGGAGGCTGGGCCTGGATGATGAAGTTCTTCCAGAACAGCTATGTTAGCTTCAGCATGAAAAATTCACGTCATTAGCAGCCAAAATTAGGCTGAAAAAAATCTTGCACGCGGACACTAACAGTGTAGACTGTGTTGCCCAAAGAGGTTGTGTATCTACAACAGTAGACATTCAATCTCCTGTTGTAACACGCTGCATCAGTACTGCACGGACTTGCTGGCACAGACCTGCCGGCTGTAGGGACCCCCAACTTCCAGCAGAAACCAGGCCAGACACGGGTATAAAAACTGGTGACTTTTGGTGTGTTAAATCAGGTTGTCAGTGTTACCACAGACTGAGAGCTGCTGTTCTAAAGAAATGTGGGGTTTTTCTTTTCTTCTTTTGTTTAAAATCAGTACTCATTGGAAACTCACAAAAATTTAGAAACGTTGATACTAAATCATCCACTTCTAGTCTTTATTTAACAAAATGTTAGTTATGTACAAGAACCCTTTGATTGTACATATTTCTCCTAAAGTAACAATTAACAGAGAAAACAAAACCATTACTGGTCCAAAAAAGCATTCAGCGATAGGTCTGGAAAGGAACTGAAAAATTACCTATCTCACTTCTCTGTGGGCAAACAATAACAAAATATAGCTAGGGTGGGTTACTTTGAAACGTGATCTTTGATTTCTAGTGATGGAAGTGGGTAAGGAGAGTTGTCACTGCTGTCATGGTCACTCCATTAGAAATTGCTGTGTTTGTATGCTGGGATTGAAGGCTGACTTCACATGCTGCTTGTAAAGGTTTGACAAGGAAAAAAAAAAGCCTGAAAGCTGATGACAATTCCTCAGACCAAGTGTATGTCAACTATCTACAGTTCATATCTCAGACTTAACAAGATAAAAATGTTACAAGAGATAAAATATCTTGTCAAGACATCTTGATCTCTCCTTTTGCACCTAAATCTCAATGGTCTATATTATTCACAGCCAAGTACAGACCTCAGTTACAACTATGAATTTTATTTAACAAGTTAATATAAACAAAATCCAGGGCAGATTTTAGTACAGCATAAGGTGTATATGGCTAAAAGTTCTCACCTTCATCTTCCCAGTTGCTCCAGAGGGTAAGGTGTTTCTGGAGCAATTTTGTGCAAACGTCATTACCTTACCTTAAGCTTGCTGCCAGCTTTTCCCTAGTCTGGCAATGGCACAAACATGTCATTAGCAATCACAAAATCAAAGGACACCAGTGTGACTTCTTCATACATTCAAGACCCCAAGTGAGCTCAGTGAGAGTTTTCAGTGGCAAGAAGGGACAAATTTGGGTGCAAAATATTTGATGATATCCGTCTATTGCTCCCATGGGTTGCCTGGGAACAAAGAGCAAATGACAGCCATTTTGGACGACAGAAGGAAAAGCTCTTTAGGGCATTTCCAAACTCTGAAAACCTCATTGGTGCAATGAATGAGGTTGTGCTGCTGGCGGAGGAGCTGTTGACCCTTGCATGTCCTCTGTTACCAGTGCTATCTTGGAATGCAGGGAGACTCCAAAATAAGAGTGTAGTGTTTCTTGGTGGCCAAGAGAACAAAACTTTCAGCTTCAGGAATGTGAAGTGCAGTTGCAGAAAGCCATCAAGTAGCGATAGTAACAAAAACACCAATGGCATCTGTTATGGATTTGTAGCAAAGAAGATCCAGCTAAAACACACAGAATCATTCTTTCAGTCAAGACAACCAAGACACAACTGCACATACCTCTGAAAGCTAAATGAAAAAGCTGTGCTAGTGTTATAGAGGGTGTTAAAGCAAGGCATCCGCAAACATACCCTTGTTCTAGTCTGCATAATGTCTGTGTGACCATTCACATCTAAAGTATAGCCTCTGTACCCCTAACCTCGCATGCCAGATCCTTCAGAAGAGCAAAACCTAAAGACCTAGTAGCCAGTGAGTGCTAAAGCCTTTGAGCATTCAGCACCCTGAGCCCCCCCACTCCCCCCTTGCTTTTCCGTATGCATTCTGCAGTTCCCTGCTTCAAAAGGAGTTCAGTTTTGTGCTGTTTGATGCCCAAACTGTCAGTCTTGGTGCCACTGCTGAGAATTGTCAGACCGATGAAGACAGCCACAAATACTGGGAGAGAAGCCATCATTGTATTTGTGTTCTCACGGTCCCAGTTCAGCAAGCCACATAAATACAGGCATCTTATCTGCTTCACTGGGATGGTTTGTGCTCCGGAATTTGTAAAAGTGCTTATGTTCCTTGCTGAACCAGGCCCTAATTCACCTGAATTACTTGTCAGCCCAACATTATGGATCGGGAGTTGGAAAAGCTCCTTATGGATTATGAAGGCTCTGAGACTTCGTGCAGCTTTCTGCTGCCTTACTCCTCCACCATGACATTATTGTGGCAGAACGATGTTGCCTTGGAGTGGATAGCTAAAGGTGTACACTCCAAATTGCCCACTTCGATATGGGGCCATGGCAAGTGAAAGGGAAAGACCACTCCATTTGCCAGCCTCCTCCTCCATCTGGTACCCAACCCTGACCTTACTGAACTACTCAGTCCAGTAGAAATTATGTTCAGGCATTGCCTTGCTTCTTACTTCTTATTTCTTACTTCTTACTTCTTACTTCTTACTTCTTACTTCTTACTTCTTAATTCTTAATTCTTAATTCTTAATTCTTAATTTGAGACACTTTCACTCACTGCCCCTTCCAAGGGAAGCAGAAGAAATGCATTATTAGGTGGATTAAAGAGAGGAGGAAAAATAAATACAGACAAACTACCTATTTTCATAAGATTTTTTCAGTGCTTCTTCAAAAATGTGCTGATTAAGTAATTTGCCTCCAGTCTCAGAACTATGAAGTTTAATGAAGCTGACATTTCTTCCCCTCCGATGTTATGTCAGACTAAAAACCTTTTCAACTTATAATAGATACGTACGGTAATAGATATCTGAATGAAAGATCAAACAGACATTAAGTACTGCAGAAATAGCCTGCTAAAAAGATGAAGTCACCCTCTAATGACATTATTATGACATACAGATTAAAAGAAGAACCTGTAAAAAAGAAGGATGATAATGCTATTTTGTTACTCCACTAAGGTATTTTAACAGTAAAATGAAGTTAGTTGCTTTATGCATCTATCCATTCAATTGACTGATGTTTTCAGGAAAAAAATGTACAGGAGAAAAGAACTGTTCTTGAAGAAGAAAAAAGCCCACCAAGCAAACCCTACCTGTATTTGGGGTTGGTACATAGTATCAGATGAACACTGCATTTCAGGCGTTTGATCCTGTGCCTCCAAAAACTACAAACACCATAAACCAAAATTAAAAACTTCGCCAGCAGTCTAGTACACATAGTAGGTTCAAACTGAACCCCCTTGAGGAAAGGATAATTACTACCTTGTTGTAAAGCAGATGCATTTTTGGAAGCAGATGCGTGCAAGGTGACCCTACTTTGGGAAACCACATTTGAAGCAAATATTTATTTGTATAACAAATGGAATACTTTCTACCAACCCATTATGCAGCTAAGATTAGCTCAGACCTTTATAGTGACACTAGATAGATAATAAACTGAAAGCGAATTTCAGCTGGTGCAGTTTCGCTAGTTCTTCAGCTGTCCAACCGCGTGTGGGCCGAATGGGTGGGGAGTCATGTCACAGACTGCCAGCGGTAAAGCCTCTGAGACAAGGGGCCAGAAGGGCAATTCCATGGCACGGGTTGTACAGGACAACTCCTCATTGCAAGGGAAACATCTTAGAAGCTTTACTTGAGCAGAACCAAGGCTTCCTGCCTTTTGTACATGTAAATAAGACCATTTCCTAAGGAGACAAGTGGTTGTGGACATAGCCCACCACTACTGCAAACTATTTCCACCATACAGGCAGAGGACCATGTGATTCAGATCTTAACCAGTTTCTGGCAGCATTATATAGCCTGCTTGAGTAAAAAGCAATATAGTTCCACAGATGAGGCAGAAGCACATGTGGCTACGTTGAGCCCTCCTACTCCAAGAGCCTAACTTAGGCATAGTGACTGCTTCTATCCCCTATCTGCACAGGGATCCAAAATCTGGCTAGATTGTAGGCGTCTGATGTGCTCACTGCTTTCTTGAACTAAGTTACCATAACACTCATGACAGCTAAGCAAGGCACCTATTGTAGGTGGTCTGAGTACAGCCCACATTGGTGGAGTGCTGCTCCCTGCCTTCATCTCCTCCCCGAGCCATGAAACCAAAACACCATCAATTTGCTACAGGCTGCTGAGAAATGAAAGAGCGATTTCCCCTCTGCCTGCCTCAACATGGACTTTAAATGCAACTCTTCTCTTAGAAGTACCTGCAAAAACGGCACCACAGGGTTATGTGTGGACTCTGTCATGAAGACCGCAGGTTGCTTGTGTGTAAATGGTTATTTTTTTTCTAACTGCCTAGCCAGTCTGAGGACTTTATATGAAGGTGGGTTCTCTTAATGTCTGTTGCCATTGCAGAGGGCATTCTACAGACCAAACTACCTTCTAAACTCCATGTCTTGAGGAATTCAGAAATCCTGCACAATCCAGCTTCCCTGAAGTAACCGGTGCCTTGGGAAGAGCAGAAACTAGCAATACATCCAGTCCTAAGTGCCTAGAACTTAACAGACAGAAGAAATTCTACACTATACCCTTTTACTACATTTCCATGTATCCAGGAGTGCAGAGGTGCCATTTTTTTGCAATCACTTTTCAGAACAAAGCAACAGTGCAGATGTACAGATAGGCAGCAGTAAGGCATGTACTGTTAGGTTCACAAAGCATTTCTTCCTGTACTGTAGGAGCAGCACATTAACAAGACAGTCAATACTTGGCTGCTTTTTTCCCTGACCTCATCTGCTACCACGGGCTGAACTGGCTGAGCGAACTGGCTCTCCATAGCTCCTTTGGAAACCAGTATCTTCAGGTTCACTTTGAAGAGGTTTGTGTCTGCAATACAGTCATAGTGTTAGATCCACATGACAGTAAGTGTTGGTTCTCTTAATTTAGCCCCACTGTGCATACTTGCTGCTCCTAGGCTTTGTTCCTCTCTCCTTGTATTTGCCTAAATAAAACACAATCATAAAAATTACCATATAACTGACATCACAGAAGTGCTGTTTTTTAGACCCAAAAAATCCTCTGGTTACCTTTACTATTACATAAAAAGGGACAGGGATTGCTTAATAAAAAGTAGACTGACCTTGAAACCAAGCAGCAAAACCTAGCTTCACCCATGCAATTGGCTCTGGATCTCCTCTGGACTCCCTTTGCTTCCTCCGTGGCCCTAGAACACTGTTTTTCAGCTACAAATGCCTGAAATCATGCAAGGGCTGTGCTGTGGCCTGTCAGACTGATGTTTTCATGGCATGAAATGGAGGCTGTAGGTATACTGCACGGCCACAGCAGAGAGCTGTGCAGGGCTGAACCATATCTGGTACAGTCCTGTCCCAGGACTGCCTTATGGGTCATCTTTCCCAGAAACATGCCCAAGCACTGTCTAGGGGAGTGCTGTCTGGCACACACAGAAAACCTTTCAGGGAACAGGCCAGCAATTTAAACACGTGCATGATCAGACCTATCATAGATGTCCAGCTTGACATGGGATAAAATCTGTGTTGGTGCCTATTTTTATCCATTGAATATACAGAGTTTGGAAAGTGACTTGCTTTGATTTAGACTTTCTAAGTTTCAGATAGATAAGGAGAGCAGATAAAGAATGCCCTTTACTGCTTCATTGATACCAAGTGGGGAGGTCAAGTAAGCAACTGTAATGGATGTGGAATCGTGCATTACAAATTATCTGTGTCACGGTAGGTGTTGCTGAGGATTACGAGGCAAAGATGTATGATCCTTACCCTGAACAGCTTGGGATCTAAGTGAACAGCTTATATGCACAGTCCTTGATGCATTTTATGACCATGAACTATTATACAGTTGTCTGAATGAACTCTTTTTCAAGAAAAGAACTGAATTAATAGATGGAAATCAAATCATTTCCCTACAAGAGAGGAATAAATATGCAAGTAACACATTGATAAGGAAATGCTGATTGTCGCAACTGTCACAAGCCTTGATTTCAGTGGGCCAAGTTTGTCAGCATAGCAATGAAATTTACGTTAGCATCAGCAAAGAAGAGCAGGAATCTGATGCATCCACTTTCTGATGCAGCAGTCTGTTGGGCCCAGCTCCCCCTGGAGCCTTGGACATTGCATCCTCATTTATATGAGTGTGTATTGATTGTACAATGGCACAAAATGGAAAAGTGGTGATTCATCCTAGACCTTCATCCATTTGACAAACTGAAGGGCAGTAGCAGACTGTGGTCCACAGGTCTCTGGCAGAATTGAAATAGTTCTGCAGGATCCAGGAAAGGTAGCTAAGAAAAATGAGATTGTCCTATGGGCTTACCTTGCACTTTGAAATCAAATCATGAAGAGTCTGCACTTTTCATTAGGAGACATAACAAAGTTGGCAAGTCAAAAAAAGGTGAAACGCCACTGCAGTAGGAGTCAGGGACATCTGCGTCCGCATTTCTGGAGGCCTGACACCCTTGCTCATGAATGCAATGTAGAGCACAAGCCACTCCACAGTAGGCAGACAGGTTATGCCAATTTACTGACACTCAAGTGCCCCAAACCCAAGCCCTTGACCAGCACCCTTGAATTTAGCAGGGTGCTAGGTAAATTTACCAGCAAGGGGGCTCACACTTCTCACTGTTTTAAAGTAAAAAAGAATGTTCTGGGTGATGACGAAAACATTCATCAGTTTTTAAAGATAAAGGCAGAAAGTATTATCTTAAAGCATACTTGTATCAGGACTGGCTTGCATGGAAGAATCTGTGATAGGCAGTCCTGACTACTGTTTAGTTCATTTCTTTGTCATTTAATTGTGCTGAGGTGCCCCAGTCACGCAGACATGTGATCAGCAATAAGACCAACAGACCTTCAACCACAATAAAAGCCATGTTGTTTAAGTTACCTTGATAAATTCAGGGCATTTCATGTGACAGAGGCAATGACATACAGGATATGTACAAGTGTGCATGGACAGAAGGGGAGAAAGAATGCTATCAAGCATATTAAAAATGAAGCAACTCCAGCACAACTTGATCTTATCACTAGATTATGCAGAGGTGATAAAGGCTGAGTGGGACTTACAGATATTATTTTGGCCACCAGAGGGTTCCCATATTTTTCCATTTGTGCAATTGAAGCAGTGAGAGAATGAAGAAGATAGACAAGACTTCAAAAAATTTGTAAAATCTTTGCACATTGTAAAAGCAATAAAGATCAAACAAAATGCATTCCCAAAGTAATGCCAACAATCTCCCTGCAGGTCCAATTTCATTACTGTAGAACTCAGTGACTGCATTTTGCAGAAGGAAAATAGACATTTTTAGTACTGATTGTGGCACCTTCATTCTTACTTGCACCATTGTGAATGAGATCAGGATTCAAGCAGCTGACAATAAATTCCATGTATGTAGGACACCTATTAAAGGTTTCATGTGATGTTAGAGTGAGTAGGTTAGTACAAAAGAAACCCCACAAAGTAAATATGATTTCAAACATTGTGGTATTGTCAGGGCAAAACCCCAGATTCCAAGTCAAGTTCAATCCTGCAGAACTAGTAATGGCAGTACTATTTTCCTAACTTGGCTTCAGTCACTACCGTGACTCTCGATTCTCAAATAATAGGTGATTCATCTTAATGTTATTTAGGGAAGGAGTCACAATGGCTTTGATAAGTCAAATGATGGTCAGATATTTTTCTTACAGCTCATTAATTTTCCCAAGAAACAATGGGCCAAATCCTGCTGTCAGTTATGCTACTGAAGTCAGTGTACTGGAGATGCTTTTTAATCTATGCTAGACTTGATCCCCCTCTGACACATATAAGATTGGCTCTTGGGTTTGCATTTTCTGACATGCTTCATCAAACCTCTTGAGGCTCTCCTGAAAATGTCAACCAGAAATACATGAGGTGCAGCAATTTGGTAAAATCTCAGTCTGAATAGTGTGATCAGTGACAAGCCCCTGCCTGAGTGGGCACCTTCGAAAGTTTTTTCAAGGTTTTGTGGTTCTACCACGAGACTCAGAGCCCCAGGGTTGGGGAGAAGGCTCCTTGTTGCCTGAAACGCTTGTGGTAGAGCTCGTAGAACTGCAGCATCTTCCCTTTGGGGGTCAGACATCAAGATGCTGGCTCTTCTTCTTATTGGTATGTACAGTGATGAGAGGAGGCAGTCCTTGAAGATGTTCATGCAGCTTTCCTTTGGTTTGCCACCAGAAGGAGGAGTATGAATGGACTGTGTGGCCCAAAGAGCAGCTCTTGAAAGGGACTGAGTATTCTGCTCCTTCTCATGATAACTCTGAAGTCTTCACTGTTGTGTAGGTTTCTCCTTTGTCAGCATTACCAGAAATTCCACTGGCTTGTGCAATATGGTCCAAAGGTTTAGCAAATCAAGATCTCTTTCCTTATTTGAGGTCAGAGCCTGGTGCCTTCAATGATGGCAAGGGGAGACATACTGCACAGTCCACTGATTTCAAGGAAGCTTCTCATGAAGAAATCTATTTATTCAGCTTTAATAATGGGCACAAGAGTCTGCCTTTCCATAACACAAGCATGGCAGCTTTGCAGGCACTACAGTGTTCAGTATTATTCCAAAGTTTCAATTTTTATTTCTAATAAGATTCTGACCTTCTACACTTCATATGATGCATTATAATTAGAAGACTTATTGAGAAGCCTAATATAATATTATACCCACTGGGGAGTCAAAAGTGCAAACAGTAAAAATATCAAATCTCAATATTTAATTAATTGAAACAAATTAAATTTCAAGCTATTTCTCATTTCTGTAAGCTACTTAAAGTTGCATACAAACCTGAGAACTTATGTAGATTTCCCCACAGAGTGGAGATTTCAAACAACCTTGCTTATAGCCACAATTCTCACCTTTTGAAAGACCTTATTAACCAAGAGCTTCCAGGGCTCTTTGTGGGAGCAGTTCTTTGTATATGGTTGCCCTAGTTGGGTGCCTAAATGACTCAAACACTTGAAAAAATCTAGCCTTTCTTCTTGGTGCAGAAGACTTCTGAAGTACTGTCCTTTAAAGCTCCCCCATTCAGGCTATTC
This sequence comes from Chauna torquata, assembly GCA_013399475.1. NCBI lineage: Eukaryota > Metazoa > Chordata > Aves > Anseriformes > Anhimidae > Chauna > Chauna torquata. Next base: position 150,953 of record VXAL01011651.1, read on the forward strand.
TCAAACAGCATCTTTGCACCAAAAGATAGGCAGAAGACAGAAGAAGGAATAAAATCAGACTGTTTAAATGAGCCAGTTGAAGGGTGAAAGGCAAACAGAAGCAACTTTGACAAAAAAAAAAGGGTGATTTCAATTTTTGTGTCATCTCCAACCTTATTCAGTGTACACAAGGCCTTTCTTGTAGAGAAATGGAATAGTGTAAAAACGACTGAAGAGCTATTGCAGGTGTATCACCAAATCGCAACAACAGTCTACTTGTTCTTATGCCTTGCAATGTTATCACTACTGGGACCATATTCATTTGGCTCACTGATGGGTAGTGATTTGCTAAAAATAGATAAGTAAATGAAAGTAAATGAATTACCAACGACAGACCTGAAGTTCCTCTGAGAAGTTTATTACTGCTAGACAGTCAGCATGGCTACAGCTTATCTATGGAACTGACGTTCTACAAATGCATTTCTCCATAGTAAAGAAAATTTACAGTACTCAATCAAGTGCCACAGGTCCTTTGATTAAATGTGGATTTACAGTACATGACAGCCCACAGCAGCTTAAGTACTGTGCAGTGTGCTACATAAATGCACGTTCAGGATTATTACACATACTGAAATAGACATGTACTTGATAGAGGTTATTATGGTTTACAGTTCCCTTTTCACTTTCCTCTCTGTGGTAATAACTATACATGTATTGGCTTTAAACACCTACATGTTTTAAGCACAGGTTAAATTATAAAAGAGATTGCAACATCTTCTTTGTCCGTCATCATCTAATAAATCAACAGGTCCATTTCTGTGGATTGATGTAATGGCATTTATGAGCATTGGCAAAGCCATATCCACTTAACTGATGCAATTAAGTAGTGCCGTGCTCTTATTATAATAATAATGGATTGACTGATGAGTAATTTATTTCTTTCCAATGTAACTGACAAAAATAGATTATATTCATAGACAACGCAATGTATTTGGATCATAAAACTGCTGCCTTCTCAAATCCACCATTAGCTTAGATTTATCCCCACCAGAGAGTGGTGGAAAACACTTTAAACCAAGTACCACACTTAAAGAGGAATCCCAGCCCCAATGCCAGTAGCTTAAGTGTTAAGTCCCACAGAGAAGGCGAATATTTCACTAACTATTTCTCATAAGACAAGCACTGCTAAACACTGTTGTAAAGAACCAAGTCTTAGAGCTGCCAGCTGAGTTCTCTCATTTGGGGAAGGAGATAGTTATGTTTGGTTTAATTTTAATCGGGTTTCCAGAAAAAAACTTTTCCTTATTGCCACTTGTTACTCCATGCATTTTCCCTGACACTCCTTTCCTATCAATATTGCCTAGAGACCTGTGCAAGTCAGTGCTTTCATCACCCTCAACATGACCTTTTGGACTATCTTATTATTTCCCATGTTTACGACTGTCATTTACGCATGTGAAGATTAAGGGCCAAATTATCTGCTGGCTGTGAATTGGCATGGTTTCACCGACTGCAGCAGAGCTGTTCCAATTTACAAGCTGCAGGGGGGCTGGAGATGGGCCAGAACCAAACCCTACATCCAGACACCCCAGAGCTTCTGCACGGCAACCTGTCTCTGCTCATTGCCCTTACTCTATCATCTGTTTGGGGCATAAAATCTCAAGGGCATATCACATCCATTTCTGTCATTAACTCCCTTTACATTATAGCAGCGACAGGTCTATCTTCCATTGAGTACAAGCCAAATGTTCTAAATTCTTATTTCACGGTTTCATAGAGTTCAAGGACAAAAGGAACCACCATGTTATCTCATCTAACCATTTGTATGGCACTCAAAGAATAGAAAATACAGCCTGAGACTTCTGCATTAGGAGTGGACTGTTTAATTGGGATAAACCCAAATGATCCCAGCAAGATTTCCACTTTCTGAGGAACAATGGAAGAGGAAGGATCCTGCCTTTTGCAATCTGACTCATGGAAAATCTGGAAATCAGTATGACCTGAGCCCATGAGCAAGGCATGCCAGTCAAGACTCAGGCAAAGAAGATTCAGCACATAACCTGGGAACTCTATGCTGTCCCATCTGGAGGCCTTCCTTTACCTGTGAGGCATATTCATTATGTTCTAGCGTGTCTTTATGTGTGTGCGTGTGTCTGCATGTAATTCTTCACAAGGAGAAATTCATTTCTCAGTCCCTGAAGCCTGAGGTCCGATGTTTGTTGTTGTTTGAAAGCAGCTGCATTTATTAGAAATAACATGGGGGACATTGCAGAGCTGCCTGGCCTCTGCATAGATTATGAATGGAAAACAGGAGATTTCACAGACTCCAAGGCCAGCAGAGATCTCCACAACAACCCTGTATTTCTGACCAAGATGTCTGTAACACACTGGTGAAGGAGAAACAGGTCTGTTGATGAAGGCAGAAGCATCCATTGCCCCAAATAAAAGAGATGGGACCTCTATTTCTTCTCTTCAAAAGATGACAAAGACCCTAAATTTCCCAAACACCAACAATCTCATCCCAATTGATATGGTAGGAAGTTAATGAGATCTTTCAAATGCACAGCATGATCACTAACATAAAAGTAGAAGATGCGGTTAATAGTACTGGCTGGCCTAAGAGAGAGTGAGAGAGATCTACAGAGGTTTATTTATTGCTGTAGTGTTAAGAAATTTTGAAATCAAGGTGTTTTATGACTAAAGACAACAAATAGGCTGGTTTCTGCTCACTGTATCCAAATTTCTAATGCAAGGTTAACTCACTGCCCTCACCCCCAAGGCATTATGTATTTAATTTTCAGGCACAACTGCATGTTACATGATGACCAATAAGATCATCAGTACTGGCTTTTATTTCTGCTCTGAAACCTCTAAAAGAAGAGAAACGTCTGATCTCTGAGAAGGTGTGATCTATGTCTGCACTCATGCACTCATATATTATTTATCTTGATCTACAAGCGATATCTTATAAAGGGGTCCATGGAGGAAAATAAGAGCCATTTGTGCTACCTTTCATCAGAAATGTTTATATAGAGTCCTCTCTCTCTGACCACAGAGCAGACATCTCATTTCTGAAACTACACCTCCTCACAGGAAGAAACACTAATCATTCTCACCACTGCAGAATGTCTGACTCTCGTCGTGGACCTAAACTTGCTGCTTTACATGCTCCTTCCTCCTTCTCACAGATGATACAGCCAAATAACCTTGTCAGACTACTGATGTTAGATTTCAAAGCATGAACCTCCTAAGTCCCTTCTTTGGACTGATCCATTTGAACAGAACACAAGATCTTTGTCATCAAACAGCTGTTAAAAGCAGTTACATTCCTTTGATAAAGTTCTTTGGCACAGGAGAAAAACAAATGTAAGGTAACATTGTGATGTCAAAGGCACAGTGTTAAGTGCTGAATCATGAGAATTTCCCACGTAATGAATATCCAAGCATGCATCTCATAGGTGCAGTGCCAAGATGTTGGCCTCTGAAAATTCAGCAGAATGGATTCACTCTACTGACGTAAAGCAAGAAAATGGTAACAAAGCCAGGAATCCTGAAGATGATGGGCATGCATGTGATCCAACGAAGAGAAGACTATGGCCTCTGGCTCATTTATAGCCGTGTTTTCCCCTGTGCTGCTTGGAGTCTGGAGACCTGTTGTGACACTGCAGTCACCATACAATTAAGGTCTGGAATGTGATGTGCTGGTGAGTTAAGAAAAACTTTTTGATTACCCATGCTTTGCATGTGGAATTTAAACCAGAGACTGGATATGAAACAATGCTGCATGTGCTTTGGAGATAAGAACTCATTCACCATGTTAATAGGGTTCATTTTTTGTTGTTACTTTGTTTTTCTTGTGGCATTTTTTCTGATTCAATTAAAATAATTGAAGTTTATTTTAAAGACATATGCAGCTTATTAAAACTTGAGAGACATAAAGATAATTGGCAATGCATTTAAGGTTTTTGTGGAAGAAGGATGATCGGTCAATTTGCAGTAATGAAGTAGTTTCTTACTATGTGGTCAAAGGGAAGACAAAAATGGCCATGACTGAGGAAGAAAGGGACAGTTCTATATGGGTGGAAAAAAGAGAGAATGATAAGGTGAAATGCAGCACAATTATTTTCATGATCAGTTAATAGTATCACAAGGAGAATCATGATCCTAGCCAATGAAAATGGGCAACGTGAAAGATTAATGTGTTTGGTGTTTTTTTTGTTTGTTTTTTAGTGGTTTCTTTGTTTGTTTGTTTTGGTTTTGTTTTCAGCTGGATAGGCTTCTGGGTCCCAGAGAACTTCATAACCTGGAGATATAGGAGAAATAAAGGAGAACATTTCTGATTCTCTGGCCACATTTAAAATTCTGTCCCTAGCCTTTCAGTTTAGTAGTCATCTCTAAGAAGGCTTCAGGGATCAAAAACCAAGACAGCTGTTGCCTAGAACTGTGCTCAGAAACAGGTCAGGCCTGAAGGATCAGTAGAAGAAGTTTACTGCTGCAAGATGCTGGTCCTCTATCTGTGGGTCCTGGAAATGAAGGCAAGCCAGACAAGCATGAATAAATTGTAGCACCCAGAAGAAGGCAAGGAATTTAGAGGGATTTTGCTCTTTGTTGAGCCAAATTGTAGCTGAGATAAGCAAGAACATTCTCCAAATCCTATATCACTCCTTCTCATAAGCAGCACTGGGATCAGCAAGCGATTTTGAAGGTATGGATTCAAGTACAGAAGTGCTTGAATCCACACAGAGGAGAGAAAGGTGTATTTAATATACATCTTATAGCACAGTTTTGAAGATGTATCACTTGCTGGTCCTTGTAACTTCCAGCCAATCCTTAGGTAAGATTTCACCACAAACAGTCTACATGGACCAAGACCCAATGTCCATGTGCAGCTGGCACTTTCCTCTGCAAGAGACACAGTCATCAACAGTGCTAGGAAACCAACTGGATTGTGGTTATGCTGTATATTCCCTGTCCTCATGGAGCCCAGAACAGATAACCAAGGCCCAATCAATGGTTTTAGTCAAGTCCAGTTCCTCTGGACTAGAGGTGAAGTAGGGTCTTTGATTCATTCAAAACAAGGTGCTGGAGACTCAGGAAAAGGCTAAGCAGCAAAGTCCCCAGTACCATCAGCATCACTGCAGTCTGCTGAATCTGCCACAACTTGAGTGCTCTCTCCATCACAAGTGCATACAGGAGGACACAGACCTGCAGGTCACTTTTCTGCAGCCTGACACTGCCAGTCCTTACTTCCAGTATGCAAAAGAAATCCAGGAAGGTTTCACTTCTATAGAAAGAGAGAAAACAGCATTACACACACACACAAAAAAGCTAATGCTTGGGCCCAGGTTGTCTCTGCAGTACTCCCCTCCCTTGTTCTCCAAAGAATTCTCTTTCTTTCCTTCCTGACCCATATCTCACTCCATCTTTTTCCAGCTAAATTTTCTTCTGCACCATCATAAAGTCTCTGAGAAAGAGTGTACTGCTGTCTGGCATGTTTTCTAGGAGGTTCCTTTCAACCCTACTATCTTGTTCTTAGCACGAAGACACAGCCTATCTGGCAACAGTCCCTTTTTATGGCCGTTAGCTTTCCAGAAGTGTTTCTCACTAGATGGCCTGGACCTGGGAACACTTTCTCTAGAAGGCCAAAACCTGTTGGGAGATGAAGGAGAGCACATAACTTTGATTATAAAATGCATTTATTTTACACGTGAGAATCAAGCAGCCTTGGTTAGGCTAACAAACCAGAAATTCTAAATAAGCTCATAACATATATACTAATAAAAAGGAAAAGGAATAACACAAAGGCATAACATCCAACAAAAACACCTTCAAAGTGGGACAAGGAATTAAAAGTCCTACACATCTTGTGCCCTCCCCACTGGTGCTGTAATCCATAAATGATGGCTGGAAACATAAGGTATTGGAGAATCTGTAGTCAATAGCTTCTGTTGCAAGAGGTCCTGGCTCATATCAGCTATTGGGGCAGCTATTGCATAAATGACAGCTAGCTGAGACAAAGATTGAGAAGAGTGTTCATGACCTTCTGAGAGTCTCATCTTTTCCCACTGTACCTCTGCGTCAAGAAATTGAAATGGAGAATGTCCGTGATATCATGCTGCATGAGACACAAGCTTGGTAGAACGGGCACGCCCAGTAATACAGACCACACTGAGATGCAGCTGGAGTTATTTTCTGGTCTTTCCAAGCTGCTCTGGAGGACTTGCTGAAAATAGTGCTTTTGTTCGGGTATGAAGATTGGGGGTAGCTTGGGAGTACCCAAGTCTGAGATCTCCCAATTAAAAATGCCAGTTTGCCCTTGCCTCTTGCATCCTAAAGCCAAACTTCATGTGTGAATGGTCAAGTTAGACCCAAGATGTGAAATAAGTTGCCTGCAGTGTGGATTGTCAAGAGACCAGCAAGGGACCACTGCAACATGACACTGTGGCTGTTTCTGTATTACACTTAGATTCCCAATGTTTTTGACAAGGTCCTTCACTAACACTATTTAGGAAAACTGAGCACAGGTGGATAATAAAATTATTGTATAGATGAATAACTAGCTAAAAGATGAGAAAATAAGAGTAGAAATGGATGGTCAGGATTCACAATGGTTGGGATTAGCAGTGGAGTTTCACAGGGTTCTGTCCTGGGACCTATGTTATTCAAAATATTCATAAATGATCCAGAAAAGGAGATGAGCAGTAAAATATTTTTTTGTGGTACAAAATCAAGCAGCAAAAACAATATAAAGCAAATAAAAATAAAAAAGAACACTGAAAGTAAAAGTAAAAGCAAAAGAGGATTGTGACAAGCTGCAGAAGGATTTCCTATTACTGACTGAGCAACTGATAAAAACTGTCAGATTAATTTAGTGTTGATAAATGTAGGATAGCGCAAATGAAGAGAAAGCATCCTAAATATAAGAAAACAATAGTAGATTCTAAATTAGTGATTACTGCTCAGGAAAGAGGGTATCAAGACAGGGTATCAAATAAAGTTGTCAAGCTGCAGATTTCAACCTGCCCCACCCCCCCCCAAAAAAAAAAAAAAGATTTTTTTTTCACACAATGCATAATTAAACTGCGGAACTCATTGCCACAGGATGTTGTAGAGGCCAAAAGTATAAATGGGCTCAAAAAGCAATTAGACAAATTCCTGGCTGAAAAATTCATCGAGCGTTACAAAATGCAAAGATGCAGATACAATCTCTGGCTCACAATGCCCCTAAGGCACAGACTGCTGGGAGGGTGTGCCAGAATAAAGTACTGCTGTACGGCTGCTCTACTTGTGCACTCTTTCCCTAAATACCTGGTACAGGCCACTGTCAGAGACACAATAGTGAGCTGAAGAAGGACTTCTGCAGCCGCTGTCATGGGAATACATAGTTATGCATGTATGTGGAAGTCTGTTTTACAATGCACCTCTGACCAAATGGAGGCAGCTTGCTCCTTGGACCACTTTTTGCAACTGCATGCAGCACACGATAACCAGGTTTCAAAGTTTCCCATTTAACAAAGATTAAGAGACAAAATAAAAGTGCAAAGTGGATCCACGTAGGTGCTGCAGTATCTGTGATTGCTGAAAAATGAATAAAGAGGATTTGACAGCTGTAAAGTGAAAGGGGAGAGCTGTCATGCTGACAAGCAATGGAAGCAGAATACCAGTTTCAGCATCTGCGCTGATCAACATAAAATAAAAGGGTATCAGTCTTGTGCTGTTGGGTGGAGATGAGGCTGTGTGCTAAATGGCTTGTAAGGCTGGAGGAGCCATAGACCACGTTAAGAAACAAAGTCTTGACATAAATGGTTTCTAAGACATTGTTTAGCGAAAGGCATCAAACAATTTTGTGGAGTTAGAAATGCCACTGATGATAGATTTCTTGAAACTTACCTTATTTTTCACTAGGATATATGAGAAATCTTTCATAGTTAAATGGCTGTAGAGATGGTGAATTCTTCGATATGGGAGTTTAACGAACGGTTTGCCCTAGTTTGTTAGAGTTTTTAGTAATTTTATATGACTGGCCACATAAAGTTTCTGGAAATGCTCAGATAGCAGGAGGTTGGCACGGCACAGGAATTTCAACAGAAGCACAAAGTTAATGAATCTCCGTCCGTGCCCAGACATGCAGGATGGGGAGAGGTCCAGCCAGCAGCGCCCAGCTGGCTTCCTCCGAGCCAAGCAGCCGGCTGCACGACAAAGTGCCTGCGCACCCATGATTGCACCCACAGGAGATGCAAAGGCTGGTAGGGAACTGCCTATATCCAGCCCCCTCCGAGCACTGATCTGGAGGTATTTCAGGCCATGTCCCAAAGCAAATTATTATGACACTGGAAAAGGTGCAACATTTCTTCTTCCTGTCGCAATCAAGCTAAACTGAAAGCACTTGGTTAGTTCCTGGGTTTTAAAGCATCTCTTGAACATTTTCAACAACAATGTAACTTCTTTTTACAGTTCACAAATCTGTTATTCCCCTTACTTTACTTAACTCTTCCTGAAGTTAGTGGATTTGAATGGAAAAATGCACCCTGAAGTGCCTACCAATTCTGGTTATCCTGATAGTCTGTGCTCTGCAAATCAATGCACTTGAATCTGGTCAAATCTATAGCCAGACAGGCAGAGAAAAAATAAATCCAGCAGAGGTTTGAACTTCTTTCATACATCTTAATAGGGATATTATATTTAAACCCCTTTGTGACCATTTAAGTGATAATACTCTTAAAACCAGTGGCACAAACAGTCTTCATCATTAAAATGTATTTTAAGTGTCAAGTGGACACAGTGTTAATGTTGACTATAAGCACCCTTGCACAAAAATTCAAAAAATCAGGACAAAACGCATTGCTGGTTGCAGCTTATTATCTGGGGACGATTTATGTTGTTTTTTCCTAGTTAGGTTTGATGAAATGTAAAAAATTCCACACAGACAAGAATCTTCTGTTTACAGAGAAATGGAATATAACAGATTTTTTTTTTTTCCTCCTGTATATTAGGACTTCTTCTGCTCACAGTCTATGATTTTCAGCTACAGGCTATGACTGATCCCTTGACAACTCTAGTCTCCGCGATAAATTGTTCAAAGTCAGACCTGGGGCTGTGTCAGTTCCTAGAATATCTGGGTTTTATATCTTCTCTAGCCTCATTTTAAATTTAAATGAAAACAAATGCAGTCTGACCCCAGATGGAATAGAACATATTTTTACATCAGGTTGGTGTTTTTACTAAGACCACTTTGGTAAGCATCTAAAACCCCGCAATCATTTACGCTGAATCCCTACATGCTTGCTAAGAGGAAGACGGGCCATGTGCCACCATGGAAATGATACACAATGCCAATCACAGGCTGGCATTGCCTTGCAGGGACGTGGTGGCATGGTCCTATGGGCACATCTATTCCCACGTTTGTCCCCTTTTCATATGCTTCTTTCCAAGCTGGTTTTAGCAAATGATTTGCTTGTTTCTTGTACATGGTGGTGGTGGAGGATTTAAATTGATTTTTTTCATGTTTTCTTTTATTTGAGGATGTATCTGTTGTGTTTACCTCTGCTTTTGAAAATGGACTGTGTAATCTATGCTCTTCCTTGAATTCCACTGTGACAGGATTTGGACCCAAAAGATAGGCCATTCCCTTTCCTTCTCCTGCACTTTTTTTTTTTTTTTTTTTAATTCTCTAAAATAATTTATAACAGGCTGGCCCCACACCTCCATGTTTTGGAAGAGGTGGCCAAGGAGAGCCTGAGGCTGCAGAGGACAAGCCACGCACAGAGGGGAGAACAAACCTGGCCATGTGGTCTCACAGGCAACAGGCTTCTCTGTTTTTTTGGGAAAAAGGAAAGGGTGTGTGGCTTGGTCCTTGTGGTGGCTGAGCACAGAGCTGATGATCTGAACTCTCAGGGCACTTTTTCCTTCCAATACTGGTTGAATTTGCAAACCCTTTGCCCTGTTCTCTAAATCTAGTTCTCACCTGTCAGTTATCCCTTTCCTGTTTTCAACCAAAGGAAAGACTTGTGCCATGAACAAAGGGGAAAGAGATGCCACATATTAGCAGCCAAGATAAGGTACTAGTATTTAAACAACACCAAATGCTCAGTTCAGACAAAGAGGTATATCTGTGATGAGTCCAGTGCAAATACACACCTCTACATCAAATGTGGTCACCTACAGTACCCATTTTGGTTAGATTTTTTTCCCCTCTTTGACCCCTCATCACCTCTTTATTCAGCCTCCTCCAAGCAGAGCATGATGTCTGAGTCAAGCTTTTGAACTCTTTGTATGTAAGTAAGTTTCAAAGTAAGCAAACAAGCTCATACACCCCCTGCCTGTGTAGGTGTGTTCACATTTTTATTTATTAAAAACAAAATAAAAACATAATCTGATACAATTAAAGATGTATTTCAGAGAGCGGTCTGTGCTGAGAAATGCTTGCACCTGGCATTGTAATTTATAATGTTTAAGAAACAAGTTGGCATTAAAAAGAATCAAATGACAATACAGACAGTAGGATCCAAAAGTCCCTCCCAAGTTACCAAACCCTAGAGAATTGGACAACATCACTCATGCTTTGTTTTCTAATATTTTAGAGTACTGGTTGTTTGCTATATTCAGGCCTTTGATCTCATAACTTTGGCAGCTGACAATGAGATAATAAGTGTTAAGGACAGTACAGCAAGAATAAAAATCAGAGCATTTTCTAGGGAGGCACTGAAATGTGACATGATCAGAGAAGCAAACTGTTATGAAGGGCAAACTTTGCTCTCAATTGTCTAATGTAAATGCAGAGTTCTGAATATGGTCCATTGCAGGAAGATCAGTTTGAGATGTTAATTCAGCAAATAAAGGAAAAAGCATTTTTAAACCTTTTTTTAATTCTTTGAGCAGATAGGACATTTACTATTCACAACCCCACACATCTCTTGCCGTATCTGTTTGTTGATTGCATAATGTAGTTAATGCTGCCAAAGGAGGACAGAAACTATGGAACAAAGCAACTGAAAAACTGTCCTCAGCCAGAAGAAAAAGACTGAAAGCCAGAATGTCATTATATTATATTATATTATAT
>VXAL01011651.1:162016-185552 GCA_013399475.1 Chauna torquata
ATTTTATTTTATTTTATTTATTTTATTTTATTTTAATTGAGTGAAACAAAACCTCATCAGGTCTGTAAGATATCATCTCAGAGTTTGGGAAGGACCATGAGGCAGAGCTCTGTGAGTCACTGAGCCTGGAGAAGGCTTGGAGGTCCTGAGCCTTCCAGACCGCAGCAAGAAGGTCACAGTAGTGAATGTGGGGGTTGAAGGTGGGTGTGCACCCACCTCAGCATCGTTTTCAGAAACACTACACAACCACAGCTGGAACAAATGGGAGTGGGCTTGTAGGAGGCCACAGAGAACTGGGTGGTCTGCATCCCGAGAGATTTGGTTACCCTTTGCAGCAGCCGGTGGAACAGGGATGTTCCCAGACGTGGGGTGGGAAGCTCCCATGTTGTTGCACAGACAGCACATGTAGTCCTTGCCTGCATCTACCCTCAGTGCTTGCATGCAATTCAGAGGAGAATTTGGATCACAACCTGCCTATACGTCAGAGCAGTGCAGAAATGCGCTGACACTGGTCAGGGTCACCCCTCTGGCGATGCCTGGCCACGTTTCTGTCTCAAATGAAGCCACGTAGCTGAGACTGTGGGTTAGCCAAGAGGGGCTCCTGCCTGCTTCCCCTTCAGCTCTAGATCAAGGCAGGGATCATCTTGCAAAGCCACCCAGTTCATCTGCTGCTCCTTTGCAGCTGAGGTTCTCCAAATCCACCAGATTTTTGTAGTGAAAAGAGAGAGAGGAATCAGCAGGAGAACAGCTGGTAAAACCAACTCTGCTCTCCTGCTTCACTGGCTGGTATACTAACTGCAGGCAACTGGCTAAAATAAGTGGATAATACTGGACCTTTGACTTGGTCAGTAGAGGAATATACTCTTCTGACCTACCTCCTCAACCACAAAGTCATTTGTGCATAGTACTTTACAGGTTAAGATGAAGGAGAGTAGGCTGGAATGAATTTATGCACACATTTTTAGCTGTATTATAAGGAAAACAAACTTTTCTTTTCATCCCACCAAATAAACATCACAGACATTCAAAGGCAATGTTCAACAAAAGCAGAACGAGCTCCAAATTTTGAAGTCCTAAGACCCCAGTTTGCCGCTGCTATGGGATTTTCCAATGGTGTGTGACTGAACTTCAGCCTAGAACTTGGCTCTGGACCAAACCCAAGGCCAGCAGAGCCTGAGCTTGTCGTTTTTTGAAAGATCCAGTCCTGCCATATGTTTACCAGCGATATCCTAATTGTCTGTGCAATACTTAGTCTGCTATGGATTTTGTAGCAGCTGTCAATAGTGCTCATTCATCACGGGCCCAAGATAATTGAAGCGCTCCATCTGCTGCAGGGCCACTATTATCAACAGTGATACTTTTGTCAGTAACTTACTGAAGAAGGGCCTGAACTTGCTCCGAGTGAAAAATCAATGGGAGAATTCCTGTCGGCAGCAGTGGAAGCAGCCCCTAACCCTTTCAGTACTGCAGTCCCGCTGGGCTGTGCGGCACCCATCTCTGCTCTGCCCCCGTCTCGTTGGGAGGAGGCAAATGCAGGCAAAGCTCTGTACCACCCACCAGGACGGCATGGCTCTGCAAACGGGTCCCACAAAGCATGCTGGAGTGCAAAATCCCACTGAGGAAAAGGGCAGGCAGAGCAGAAGACTTAGAAATGGACTGAAGAAAGAGATGATGTCAACTCAGATGGACGAGAAGAGCAGAATGCAAGTTATGCGCTCAGTGTAAAGCCCCTGACTGTACAAACAGCCAGGCATGTTTACGGGAAAGTGCTAAAGGAATTAATCTGTTACTCAGCAACACTAATCAAGGCTCCTACCCCATGCAGTTCATAAAGTCCTACATCCATGCATACCTTCATGCTCATGTTCACAGTGAGCCCCATTCCATCTTCTGTCTGCTGTACAAAGAGAAGAAAAAAAAAACAGTCTGCAGTAAAGCTAGTTATTGTAATAAAGCATCATTTTTTCTCAGATAAAACAATTATTTTCTATCATAGGCAGTTCACTTTTCTCCTACTTTTGACTACTTCTAAAAAAAAAAAAATCACCCCCTTTTTGCATTTTCTTCCAAGAAAAGAACAAACTTTTGAAAACCAAGGCATGTTATGACCTCCTTAACAAAGAGGGGAAAACAGAAGTTGTTGTCCTGCTGTTGCGAGTGCAGATGAGATCAAACCAGAACTTTAAATCAGAACACCCTTGAACTTTCAAGGTCAGGTTCACGTCTAAACTTTACTGCTAAGGCGAGTCAAAGCCTGTGCTCAGATGGATGTGGATAGCTCCCACTGAGTTCAGTCAGCATTCGTTGATTGTAACGGTAATATTTTTGTTGCATTTGTTTACTTCAGTGCAGATTCTGTAGGATCTGACTGCATTTTCATTCTTTCTTGTCCTTACACAGTGTAAGAAAGGCTACTTGTTTGAATACATTTGGGTGCTCTTTACGCACTGAACTATGAGAGATTAGGAAAACCAGAACTTCAGTGAGAACAGTCGTCCTTGCAGTGTCACTTTGATAGTGAAAAACAAAGAGTGCCGAAGGTTCAAAGAAGATGACGCTGCACAGTCTCAAAATACAAAGCAGAACCATGATTCCACTTTTCATCAGAGGGGCACAGAAAGTAGGGCACTCTTCCACTCAGCAATGATTTAGAAGCTTTTTGAAATGTTTTGTTGCTTTGTAAATTCTGGACCTGCAAGGTTTTAAGGAGTAGGTAACACCTTTTATTGGAGCAGTGGGAATAGCTGGAATGGGCAGTACATGTTTGAATTCCCTGCCCATGAAGGGACTGAGTCCCTCCTGATTATCCAACAGCACCACAAGATGGAGGAAGGTCATAGGACACCTCTAGATTGAGGTGAAAGGGAAAACTGCAAAGAGAGTTTCCAATGTTGTCTTTATCTTCTGTAGATGTCCCCTTACTTCCTTCAATACACAAGGACTCAAGATAGCTTTTTTAAAATGTGTGAAGCAAGCTGGGCAGGAGGAAAGGAAGGAAGAAAAAGTAAGGGTGAGGCATGTTTCAAGTGACTGGCTGAAGTCAAAACAGAGATGACCCCAGGAAACACAAATGTATTCCTTTGCTAAAAAGAATCAATTCATAACAGAAGGAAGAGATGAGTATTTTTTGATAAATTTTGATTTTTAGAGGAAACATCAATATTCTACCTAAAAAGATACCTTTCTTTTCAATATTTAATGAGGCTTTATTTTTTGTCCGTCTACTTTCAGTACATGAAAACCTATAACGCAGGAACACACTCTCAAGTTGTAGTGTAACAGATGTGCAAACCATTAGTATCTGCTACCCATTCCAAGTCATTAAATCTGAAACCCTGCAGGAGGAGTCAAAGGTGCCACCAGGGGACCTGTGGCCGTTACGGTGTTTCTACTTAGCTGATTTCACTAGAAGGGCCATTGCTTTACCTTGAGACATACTGGGGAGTGAGCTCTGCATTAATTGTGGACAAAATCACTATGAAAATATGCAGATTGAGTCATAAGATCTGTTTCCTGAGGCCTTCGCCACAGTAATGGAGAAATTACTGGTGCCTCACTGACAAGGGAAGGTGTAAATAGAATCCAATGAACTTTAAAATGGAGTGAAAACAGAGAAGACCCTCAGCTAAAATGTTTAAGTGTTTGGGGAAAAGGGCAGTGCCAGGATTTTGATTCATGAGAGGTCAGCTCCAACAGCGAAATGAAAAGTTCGGGTTGGGTACTCCAACAGGGCAGCAGTGGAAAACAATCCAGAAAGAGGTTAGGGTCCAGGCAGGGCCTTCATCCACAGGGTGACAGGTGTGGAGATCCAGGACTTGGGAACTGCTCTGTCGTTTGCGTTCAGTGCTCCTGAAATGATCACCACAGAGCAAGCTAACCAGTGCTGCAAGTGGACAACCCAAGGACCAGATGGAAACACGCACCTACCCCGAAGCCAATGAAAGGGTAGGCTGGGGACATGAGGTGTCTTCTCCTTCAGAAGTCTTCCTGGCCTCTGCCCCATGAGAACACAGATGGCCCTGGTGGGTACTGAAACTGGACCTTGGCAGAATAAACTGGTCGAACAAAAGCAGAAACCTCATGCATCTTCCAGAAAACCTGGCACTGCGACATGCCACAGGCACTCCAGCTCCCGTTCCCCATTCAAAAGAGGCTGTTCCTCCTCGGACAGAATTTGTAGGCCTTAAACGCTCCAAATTCACAGCATTTTTGTAGCCTGCATGGCATTCCGGCACCCAGCTGACTTTCTGATGTTGCATGTGGGTGAGCTTTTGCTCACTCTCTTGCCATCTCTGCGTAAGCAGCATGAGCCGAAGCAGGGCAAGTGTCACGGGCAATATGCAGAAGCAATTCCGGAAACTTTATTGCTCAGAAGTGGCACAAGGCCAGCAGAGCAGAAAGAGAAGAGCTCATAGTTGTGTGCTTGCACACACTGACAAAACTGCTACTGATGAATCAGAAAGAGAAATCTGGAGAGGTGACCTTGGGAGGTCACAGAAGACTAGTTTTTGCCAACAAATATGAACATTTGCAATCAGACTGTGGCCTGGTGCCAGTCACTGTTTTATGTGCTATCTCATCAAAACATATGAATTTTCAATAGCTGGTTTGGAGGCCTACTTGCTGCAGTATTATATCTCTCTGACTCCTACAGGTTTTGAATTGTACAGATACAAAAGCAGAGTATTGAGGAAAGCTGGCAGTTGGATATTCATTGTTCTTGATGAACATTTTCCTGCATTCTGAAAATCGCCGAGTGGTCAAGTGCCGGAAGGTCACTAAGCAACGTGGCAAAACTGATGACAGAAAGGAGGCAAAAAAATCTCTGGAAAATGAAACTCCTCCATTGTCCAGCCTGGAAGGTCAAAAATTGCCATTTTAGATTGCTTGTGCTAACGGAGGCTCACCCACCCTAGGTGTCAGCCCTTCAGAGAGAACTACTGTAAATATCGCCATCTGTGATGTTCCTGGTGAAGGACTCTGCTGATGTAAAGGTTATTACTCATTTATAAACATATGGCTATTATAATCATTTGGTTTTCTATTCATAGTGGGATTTTTGATTTAATGGAGTTCAGTTTCAAAACAAAAATGGTTTTTCATTATTCAGCACTAAGGGGACATTATCAATTTAATTTATATTAATAAAAATAACAGCAACTCATTGTGGCAATTTCTTAAATCAATAGATGTGATTTGACATCAAAAAAAAAAAAAAAAATCCCATTGAAAGCAGTCAGTCTGAGTGAGCACCACCCAATGCAGTCTGAAATCAAATTCTGCAGTGACCATGAAAAAGACTGCGAACAAAAAGAAAGAGGATTCTGCTGCTCATCATTGTCCCAGCTAAACAAAATCATAAAAGTTAATACAGAATGTATGTTTGCCTTTTTGGCATTATTTCTGTTTTGCAAATCTAGAGAGAGAAAATACTGAGGTTTACGGTACTTGAGCTGACAGCATCTTTTTAGTGATGCGTGATGGCTCTGAAAGTGTGTTTTTAAACTATGGATTTTATTGCCTGTGTGTGTGATGTGTGAATATTTGAGCATGTGCGTTTGTGCATATACATGCCTTTCAAGTGAGCCCTTTAGATCTAAGATCCCATTTCCTCCATATAGTCAACAAAGACCATAAAGCAATTTCTGTAGGAGCAAGAGTTCACCTAGAAGACCTGAAAGCTAAAAATTCCCACCAAACCAGTTCAGACACAATGCATAGCTTACCTGTTGTCTGTCTGCTTCCAGAAGCAAAAGGACCGGTTCATCAGACTTATTGTAAATGCCTAGCTCAGGCTGAGATGAATTGCTTCCTAAACTCCATTGACTTTGTCAAGAGTTTTTATTAGGCCCTTGATTAAGAGTTTTGATGACAGTAGAGCCTGTGTTTGTATGGCTGTCCCTAATATTATGCAAACTCTGAAAAAAAAAAAAAAGAAAAAAAAAGTACTTTCTTCATTGTTGAATTGAGATATCTTGCAGTAAACCACACCCCCATCCACAAATAGGCATGGCTGGATTCCACATACCAAAACATCTCTCTCCCTGCTTTTCACCAGCACATCAAATAAAGTAAGAATCACCAATACATCGTCCTACCTCCTGTGAAACATTTTTTCTCAGAGGAGAATCTCATATGCCATATTTTTAAAAATGTGTAAAAAATCCTTGTCACTGGTATTGCCTTGGATTACTCTAACATAATACTCTAACACCCAGCCAGCATTTCATCTCTAATAATGTTTACGTAATGCAGCTGCAAAGCCAAGCAGCATGTTATGTTGTCATCTCAGCTGAATGAAAAGCAAGTTGCACTTTCTAGGTCTTATGCCAGACATAACACTGCAATGTTTGAACTAAAAATGTTAAAAAACAAAATATAATAATGAAATACATATGTATGCATATATATATATATATATATAATGGTAACAGCAATGTTGGCTTTGGTATTCGTCAAATTAAGCTTGGGGAATGAAGATGAAGATGTACCTCAGTATCAGTTCTTTCCTTTCCTTTCCTTTCCTTTCCTTTCCTTTCCTTTCCTTTCCTTTCCTTTCCTTTCCTTTCCTTTCCTTTCCTTTTTTTTTCTTTCCTGTCCTTTCTTTTCCATTTTCAACTTTTTTTGTGTGTTTAAATCAACCTTAAAATCCTTTAATTTTCTGGCAGTTATTTTTATATACATATTTAGGCTAGGACTGGTACTAGAGCCCCTGAAGGGAACCCACTGGAGAATCCTCATGTTCATGAGAAACCTTCAAATATGGAGATATGAATTTTTTTTTATGTGAAAGTGGGTGAATATCCCTGATTTATGGCATCTACCACAGAGGAATCTGAACACCAAACCACCATGGTCCTCCATGGTGAGCTGAGGGACAACATTTGCTCTACAATGGAACTGCCTGCACTTTCTTTTAGCGAACCTAAAAATGGTATTGATGCAATTACACTTCAATTTCTAACACAATGCGTAAAACATCCAAGATTTGGATTTTTTTTTGAATGATAGAAATTAAAATGTTGAAAATTGTAATCTGTACACATTTATATTTTTCCTTAAATATCTATAGTTCAGCCTCCAAGCAAATATTATGGTTTGACCACTGCTACATGCCTAGCAGATATATATTAATTGTGCTCATTTGAATGACAATGAATAGAAGCACAGAGAGGATAAATGACTTGACAGATCCAGAAATAGAATCAAGATTTCCTAAAACCCATTCCACTGCCTCCACCACAAACCAATTTCTGGGCAAAGACCAGGAAGTTTACCATACGTTGTTTTTTCCCCATTTTATTCCATTAAGTCACTGCAAAAGGTCTGTGGACATTCTTGCTACAGTTTAAATAGTAGCTTAATTAAGTTTATCTTGAACCTGTTCCCAACAGGCTTGAGATAAACCAAAGCATCTGTGCAATGCAGCTATAAGTTTTACTTTTGAGTTTAACTGTTGTTGATGTTTCATTATAGAGCATAGACTTGAGATATGTCTGAACTGAAGAATTCAGATCTACTCCTCAGACTTTGTAAAATTCAGAAATACTTGGATTTAAAGACTTTTGTTCCATTAATAGGTACAAGCAGACCATTAGCTGTAGATCTGCTTCCTTGTGAATATTAACATTAGGTTTCTAGCTCCAACCACTCCCCCAAGAGCCCAGAAAAATTGTTTATTGTCTAAGAAATTGTTTAAACTTGTTGTTTAAGAGTTTTTACGAAACAGCTCCAGAGGGAGTTTCACCATCCTTCAGTGCTGATTCAGGGTACCATGACTGGGGGAAATACCTGCAGCACTTCTTTTACTTTTCCCCAGAAAAATTCCATAATAAACACTACAAGTGAGTTTGCAGAGTCTGTACTTACAGGCGTAATCTCCTATTGACACATGTATAAACTACAAGGGGAGAAAAACTATCCAGTCACAGCGTAATGCTCTATCAGCCAGATTTCTGGGATTTTTGAGCAGTGTACTCTGTGTATGGCAACTACAGGCTAGTGTTTGCCTATTCTTCACTGCTTAAAGCCTCTGGTTTTGTCTTGAGGGTCCACGTAAGGTCAACTTCCCACCCCCCAACAGTGGCATAGAAAACTGCACTGAAGGTGGAAGAAAATGCCTCTCCTTACTAAGCAGCCAGTGTTGATAAAACAGCTCTCTGTTAGAATAGCTTTAAGGGCAAACAGTGAGGAGGTTTACCCATTCAAACAAAGTTAAGAGCAAGCAAATTCTCTTAAAGATGTACCTATGTCTGAGATCTTTGTTTCTTTTTCAGTTACTTGATAGAAAATAAAGATAAAGACAAGAGCAGGCTGCATTGAAAAATTCTCTGTGCTCCTGAAAATGTTTCTTTTGTGTTCAACTGAGAAACATAAGAGAAGGCCACTTTAGCCAAATGGGAGTATTAATATTTAAAAAATAGTAAGAATAAGAATAACCTCTTCAAGCATGTTCTTTCTTTCTCTCTTTTTGTTTTGGAGCCCTTTTTTACCTCCTCTTTCTTGTTATTTCTGGAAAAGAAGGAGCATGGTGAACACACATGTTTTGCCATGTCTAATTGACTTGTTTTTATGTACTCAGGGCTTAAGAGAAAGCGATCAAAGGTGAGGCTGTGCGGTTTGTAAACACCAGGCTGTGGTTATATTGTGGAATTTGCATATAATTCTGTCACTAACTTCCGCCTGCTCGTCCTCTCCTGGAGCTTCAGATGGCATCTCCACAAGGGCTTCCCTGAAAACTTGTTCATTAGTAAAGAAGGACTGTGGGGTTTTGCTAGGGTTGTCTGGCTTGGGGATGCGATTTGACTGGTAGCCTGGTTTCAAATTTAGACAAGGGCCAAACTGGAAATTCAAGATGCTGTTAGGACAGGACCACAAACGAGGAAGGAGTTCAGCCTGAAACGTGGGGCCAAAGCAGAACTGCCCTTGCCACGCTCACCAGGATCAAACGGTGACTCACAGCTCCCTGAAAGAGACGTGAGTTGGGAGCCTGCACCGCACAAAACACACCTCCTCCTGCTTCCAGGACACATCCTTTGAAGTAGATGTCCTGAAAGAAATGCATATGTCACTGGGGATGCAGACAAGGGATTCACATGCGTATCCTGTTTAAAGGGACAAGAGAGGAAGAGAAATCCTCTGCTTCTCCTCCAGCTGTAGCTTCAGCTGGTTTTACATTTTCTGCTCCTTGGAGGTGGAGGGCTCTTCACGACTGCCTGTATTATCGCTTCCATAAGCCCAGTCCCTCACTGAGGTTTTGCTCTCCTCCTACGACAGAGCCTACCCTAAGCTAACTCAGAGCCACGTGGTGCTCAGCAGAACCACACTGTAGACTGCTCATACTGTTATCTGCTGGCCAAATCCTCAAAAGCATGGACAGGTGGTATTTTCTGTGGTCTGGAGCTCCCAAGTGCTGCTCTGCTCCATGAGAGCAGGATCACATCAGAAAAGGCAGTGCAGACAGAGAACTTCACCTTCTTGAGAGCTATGAGCTCATCTGCAGAGATAGAGCACTTAAAATGAATTAGTGTATTCCAACACAGCAAAAGCTATAAATAGAGTGCTTATAAATAAACCAGTTTTGTCCCTCGCTCAGGCACCAACTCAGCAGTCTCTCCTTCTGTGTCTAACACAGGCATGTACTTACATCCCACTGATGATTTCAATGAGATACAGGCACTTGCTTTCAGTTAGGCATGTTTTGCTGAATTTAAGCCATAATGCTAAGTCAGCCAAGGTATCAAACCCTCGTTCCTGTTAAATCAAAGGTGTTCAGTAGCCTAAACCCCTCAGTGAATCCAGATCTTACCTTTTAAGACAATATTAATATTTCATGAATAAGAGGTAGATATTCCTCTTTTAAACACTTCTGTTCACCATTCCTGAGCGACTACTGCTCCTTGCGTAAGGGAGCTACTATTTGCATAGGACATCTTGCTTATTCCAACACATAAGCAGCCTCCTTATGTTGTGAAAGAAAAAACATCACAACTGTTACAAATTTGCTGAAACACGGTTTAATTTGAAAGCAAACGCGTGCAGTTATCGTATGTAAGCAACTCTAAACAACCAGCACTATTATATCAAACACAGTTTGATAGACCAAGCCAAAAACCCTGAACCTTCCAGAGATGTGCATTTCTGGATTGGCTAAAAGAGCTACATTATATGGTCTAAACACATCTGCTTGATCAAATATCCTGAGGACAGTGGTTGTATGCTCAAGGAAGTGGTCAAAAGTTTAATATTACATGTGCAACTTGGATACAGGTTAATGCTGCCAGTCTACACCAGTAAGTGAAATCGCCACCAGCCATGATGATGCAGGGGTGTTTAAGATGTCCAAATCGATCTCTCCAAGTCTAAAAGGAGTTTTTTATATAGCTGACAAGACTGCGGTGACTCAAGCGGAGAACCTAGTGTAAGTGGACAGGGTTTGTACCGCAATTTCTGTTCTAACATACCAGCTCTACCAGCAGAGTCTGAGCATGCAGTCTAAGCCTAGCTCAAAAGTTTATACTGTCAAACGGAAAAACCTTAGGTAATAGATTAGCTTAAATCCAGCCTTTCTTCACGTGCAAATTGCAGCATGGTTTTGCCCTTGCCACATTTGCTATCGCAAGAAATGTCATGTGGATGTGTGAGATGTCGCTGTGCACCTGCCACCAGGTCACTGGCCTCCCCGATGAGTCTCGCTGCCTCTTTAACCATTTTCTCCTTGGCTGATCTTTACATCAGATTGCAAAGCTTTTTCTTTGCAGAAGTGGTGTATGTTCCTGCTTATTGCCCTGTACACATTTTAGTTTCTTTAAATTTAGCTGCAAGTTCATTTTCTTTATTCATTTTTAAATGTTTTCTGCACATGCACTAAAATACAGTCATCAGTGCTTTGTTTTGTTTTTAAATACAGCAGCTAGTTTCAGTATAAGTTGGTACAAGTGACTGAAGAATCTACAACATTTATACCAGCAGACCCAGAGACTGAGGACAAAGCAATACCCAATACCAAGATAATATAATGGTTTATGAAATTTGAATCTTCTTACCCGTCCTTAAAAGTTAGCTCTTCTAATTGAACCATAGTACAGGGAAGAATTTTGTTGCTTTAAGAATTCTGGCATAAGTAACACCATATATTAAGCTTAATGGAGGGGCTGACGTTATATACTATGAAGCCATGCATTTAAAAAAATTCACTTCCTCTATTGAGATGCCAGAATATGTTGATGTTCAGATTGCAGAGCAAGATTTTGCCAGGGCAAGCAAAGAATATCTTCCTTATTCCCTAGCAAGAATTTCAGTCTCTTTAAATGACCAACAGCTTTGCATTTGCTGGTACACAGGATAGGGATGACTGCAGTCAGTCTGTCTACTCTGTCTCTGAACCAAACCTCTAAGCACAGAAGACTTTGTGGAGCCCTGTTGTCTTCAGTAGGATTTGTAGCAGCCATTAGGTCCAGCTGCGCACCCCACCGTGTGAAATCAAGCACACTTCTTGCTGTTAATGCTGAAGGTGGTTCCTAACTCTGGTTAAAAAATGAGGCACTTTTGTGTTGTTTAGATCCATGAGTCATTTCAGAGAAATCCAGTCTGGACCAATGGCAGAAAGTATTTCCTGCACTTGGAGTCCATGCTGATGGTGTCCCAGGATCTTGTTCTATGCTCATGCTCTTTTTGGGAACATATAGTCTTATTTCTCCTCAAAAGTTAATTCTTTTGTGTGTATAATCTTGGTGTGGTTTTTTTGTTTGTTTTTTGTTTTGTTTTGTTTTTAAGAAAAACAGTGTGAGCTTTGAAAATAGTAGAACATTTCATTTTGTCCTTGTCAATGCTAAAAAGTTAATGCTTTAAAGCAAATTTATAGTATCTTCCAGCCATCATGTCTGGAGATGCTAAAAGAATCTGCCAGTGTCACCTGGACTGTAAGAAAAATAAATATACTCATCTTGAAAAAGACATTAAAATAAAGGGCCGAACTCTACTCCCACAGAAATTTACCCAGCAGAAACATTTCTAAGACACCGAACAAACCCTGCAGTGGCTGAGTCCTCAAATATTCTGTATTAAGTACCGTCTCTGGAGAGGTGCTTAAAAATTCATAATACAGTGTATCTATTGATGTATTTAACGGAACTCTGGAGTAAGAAAGTAGAACTCTCCAGCACTGTCAAGATAACACTGCCAAATTTTCCTTTGGATCTGTACACCTCCAGATGAAAACCTGAGCTCCCTTGGGGCCCAGATATTATAGTTGGAGCTGACAGCTTGGATCTCTATTGTGAGAAATTATTCATGATATTAGCAGTTCTTTCCTCTTAAGGTAAGCACGTGAAATATTACATCTTCACTCAGATTTCCTGCAATAACCTGATACATAGCTCAATATTAGGGGATGTTCATCAGCAAGAATAAACGTGTAAGCATCAGTGTGGCAGTATAATATAACAAAACTCGATACCAGGATGTAGCTGTTGAAGTGAACTTGCAAAGAATAGCAACTATGCAGACAGTACATCAAGTTGGGAACCTTTTAGAGAAGGCAGCTGGATACATGCACTGTGAGGCTTTCTCACTATATATCAAGCCTTTCCTCTGCATGTGAGGAGTTCAGCTTTACAATAGAGCTACACTCTCCATTGCATTGTGAAAATATTTGCCCTTTTTATCTGTTACCTAGTCTAACATTGTCAACCTGTTTGTTGAATATATGGGAGTAAGCTGTGTGTTGCTATTGAAATGCTCCGTCTGAGAACTCTGATATCAAACACGCAAGAAACAAGAGAGAGGTTAAGCCCTGCTATGGAACAGGGCAGAGCTTTCCATTGAGCGAGGCTCCTTGGTTCATGGTTTTCTGCTTATATGACTCCCTGTTCAGAATTATATCTTTCAGGAGCAGTGAGACACAGTGAGGCACGTGCAAGAGATGTACATTACATATACCTAAATGAAAAAAAATTTAAGTCATAAGGGAGTCTCAGCTTAAATAAAGTGCAAATTATATCAGCTTGCATTATTCTCTACATTTGACCAAAAACTGAATGTGTCTTAAATGCTCTGAATCTTGCATTATTTTTCAGCTCCATGTTCTTGATGTTTAATCTCGCTTTCCCCTGAGCAAATAGACAAGGATGTAGCCAGTGATTTGATTACAAAACTTCTGTTTCAGGTTTCATTGTGCAATAAGGTTGTGGAGAGAAGGCTCTCTGCTCACTCAGGGCCAAGTTATGCAGACTTTGAAACAAAGTGCAGAAATGACCAAGTGCAAAACATTCTAACTTCAACACCTGAGTGACCTCATTGTCCTCCTGAAAGGGAGATGAAGGTACAAAAGCAAATATTGCCCTGTGGTCTATACAATTTTGAGTAATCATAAACACCTGTAATGAGCAGCTTTAAAATCCTAACAAATGAAGCATCATCTTGCACCCAAGGCTGAACTGTTCTACAGTGCTTTTCAATTTACAGTTCTCTTTTCCAGACATGCTCAAAAATGGGAGGTGTAGTCCATTGCTCATACCTGCACTGGATAGCTTTATACCACACCTACTTTTCTGGAAGGCAGCAATCCCTGAAGTACCCAAGCAAATCTAAGTTCTCAAGAGACCCACAAGTGCACAAGAGTTTGACCAGAACCTGCGCAAGGTTTCTCAGCAC
This sequence comes from Chauna torquata, assembly GCA_013399475.1. Classification (NCBI taxonomy): domain Eukaryota; kingdom Metazoa; phylum Chordata; class Aves; order Anseriformes; family Anhimidae; genus Chauna; species Chauna torquata. Next base: position 175,670 of record VXAL01011651.1, read on the forward strand.
CACCTGTAAGATCAAGTATTGTCAGACCAAGGATGAGGGGCAGGAGCGTGAGGGAGGCTGGGATGCTTTTGCTTGGCAAATAATGGTAGAGAAGAGGTGGATATACCAAGGATGGGAGAAGATCTGGGCTTGTTGATCTGCAGTGCTGGAAGGAGTTGTGGCAGTTGTGTCTGCCGCTCCTCGAGCGGGAAAGCTATTACAGCCCAAACCCCGGTCCTGCCATCAGCAGTGGCAGCCGTGCTCAGCAGGACTCTGGCAGAGGCAAAGTGAGGAGGGCACAGCAGCCCTTGGCAGTCCTGCTGTAGGCAAATGAATGTTTTGCTGACCCCAGATGAATTCACAATACTGTTCTGAAGGGAGTAACATTTTTTCTCTCTTTTTCACAAAATTACAAATGGAAAGATTAAAGAATTTGCTTATGATTTATCTTGTGGCAAGAATGAAATATGCACTTCCTGCCTGAAAGCCATGCCTTTACCCATAAGGCCACCCTTACGTCCCACTGACATAGCTGAAGAATTACATTGAATGAGTCACCAGTAACTATTTATATTTGAGGGCTTAGAGTACATGCTGTTAACTAGAACACAAAAGTTACGCTGGGCTGCTGCAAAGAACAACTTGCGGATGCCCAAGGAAGGTCTCACTTGCATTTCCAATCCATCCTCCCACACTATCTTTGTCATAGGGCAACAAGTAGCACAGTGGCATTTTTATGTTTTGTTTTTTTCCCCGCCCACTCTGATTTCCGCCTCCATTTTGACCTTTTGTCTGCTGCAGATGTCCATCGCAAAGCCAACTAGGTCGCCACATGGCATAAGACCAGCCCTTACCCATTTCGATGGGCAGAAGTCTAGTGGTCTCCAAGACATGACATCTTTTCTACTACAACTCATAGATACTAAGAGGAGAGCTGAAAGGTGTGCATGGCCCATTTTATACAAAAATGTCCCACAGACTTATGCAATATTATCATCTGCAAAGAGTGAAATCTGGAGTGTTTCTGTTCTTCATACAACACACAAGCTCATTAAGTGGTTTAAACAAGAACATGAGAAGTAATGTCTATTGCTAATTTATATATATATATAAATATACATGCGTGGGCTAGACCTTTGGGTGGTGTAAACAAGCATAATATTTTGTAATTCCCACCACTGGTAATCCAGCCCTCTCCCAGTGTGGAATTTACTATGATTTATGCATATTAGGTTAAAAAGTCCAGATTCAGATGGAAAAATAAATAATTAAGCATTATGTTAAAAGCTATAATAAGGCTATAATTGATTATTAAGGTACATTTAATAAACGGTGATTCAGTTGTTAGAGTCCAACAGGTTTCATGTAACCAGAGCTTACAAACATCTATTACATTTCCTTTTGATGTGCTTATAACCATCTATAATAATTATGTACGTAGCACACTCATAAATCCAATGACTCTATATTAAACCTCTCTGAACCCTTCCTAAATGGAATCTTAATACAAAGAGTGAAAAAGGTACTCCATTATGAAAATAGAACCAGAAAGCTAGAAACATCCCTCGTTAACAATTTCAAGTACGTCTGAGGGATACAGTGGTTTGCCAGCTGCCTGCAACTATGTGCACAAAACATTGTAATCATATTTGATAGAAATAAATAAGTATAATAGTATCAGATATCTAAACGCTGCCCTATTCTATGTACTTCATTATTTATTCCTATTAATATGTACCTCAAATTTGTTCATTTAAGGGAATGATGTTTTCTAGAAATGTTTTTCCTTCAAAGACCATAATGACACCGTGAACTTAAATGTGCATTTCTAAACATAAGTCAGCAATTAGGCCAAACCCTGCTCTTTTCTGTAGCCATTTTCCTGAAAGTGAAATTTGAGCATTTTGTAGAAAAAGCACAGAATTATCTCGTAGAGAGGTTTGCACAACAGCAGCTATACAGCTCTAATAAAATGCAAGTTTTGTCTCTCCCACATGCAAGTTCATTCCCATCAACATCAGTGGCCAGAAGCCCTAACAATTTGACTATTTTAAAAAGAAACGAATAGACGGATTAATGCAAAAGTGAAATGCTTAGACACTGTTGCATGGTTTTTTACAGTACTGGATTGTCTACAGAAGCATTTCATGACCTTTTTAGTCCCTGACTGTTAGAAAGAAAGGAGACATTTTCATTTTTCAAAGATGCATTTATACTGTGTAATCATGTCCAAGATCACCTAAGCTTGATTGTTTAATCATTTCTTTAAAACAATGCAAATGGAAGCCAAAGTTATTTTGATCACCACCACAGGCTGAAAGGCCTTGGCTGAGATTTCATACCAGACAATAGAAGAAAGACTGCAAAGAGATAACAAGGAAAACATGATTAAATCACAGAAGTGACATAAAATCAATAGAAGCAGGCAGGAATCAATAATTCTTTGCTCTGAGTAGGAGAGTAGCGCTTGTACTCATTTTCAGATTTTTTCTAAGATTATTTCCTATTTGATTTCTGAAGAGACAGACTTTCTTTAGAACATTGCTTTTTTAGCATTTTCATTAAGATTATTCATTTGTAGGTATTTATTTTTTAATTCATTAGCTACATTGGCTTCATTTGTGCTGGCTTATAGAGAAGCCTATGACTAATCACAAAATAGCAGTGCACAGCAATTATTTAAGAAAAATTGATGTGAATTTATAGCCTAGTAAAGAGGAATTTTCAGCTTTTCATATCTGCACAACAGGTTTCATATAGTTCTTAATTTAGTATTTCAGTTCACATGTATTTTTATTTATTACTAAAAATCCAGATGACAGTGTCAATTTGTTAAACCAAGACAGAGCAGCCGAAGTATAGAGATTCACTGCCATGGACTCAGAAGGATCTATTGCATTTATGCTAAGGCAAAAGAGGAAAAGCACCAGACAAATTGCATTGTGCAAATTGCCTGAATTGTACAAACACAACACAAACATTTAAATCTTTTTTTTTTTAAAGCCACCCTAAAATGTCTATTACAAAGCAGCCCAATGCCACACAATACGCCAGCAGTAACAACAGCACAGACACAGACCCATAACACCACAGATTCATCCCGTGGTAGATCAAGAGGAGAACATGGTCCTAGTCCTGGGTTAACAATTAACACAAGGCTAAACCTCAGCCCCCAGAACTGTTCATGTACCTGATTGCTATTGGATCTAAGGGTGTAACCACCACATGTGTTATGCCCTGCACTTTGGGGACACTGCAAAGAAGTCTTAAGGTGGTTGCCTGACATTTACAGACCCCAAGCTGGGCTAGCTCGCCCATTGATGTGTGTTGTCAAAACTATCCTCCTTGGAGCTATCCTGCTGTATTAGCAGCTAAAAGTATTTTAAAAAATCACAAGTCAGGCTACAGAAAGCGTAAGTCTGGCTTGCAAACCTCAGGAGGTTAAGAAAAGGTTCTTTTTCTATGCAATGTGATGTTTGTACAGGTAGGCTTCATTCCAGTCTAGTTTCCCTTTGCATCATCAAAGTTTATTATTTTTTCCTCATAAAGGAAGAAAAAGATAAAATTTTTACTTAGATGAATCTCTCATGGCTGATATTAAAAACCCCATCAAACCCCACTGTTGTTCACATGTTTCAATATTTTGATCCCAGGGGGGCCAGGAGTTTGTCCCAAGCACTTTAAAACTTGGTAAAAATCATGAGAGTTGATAACATCAATCTGTTTTGTATCTTAGGAGGATTTTGCCTCTTGCATTTTAAACCTATGAAGAGCCCCCTCAGTTCATCTTAATAGTTCTCTCCCACCACTGCAGAGTAATTGAGAGGGCTTCACTTCACTTGCAACAGTATGAAGTTAGTATAGCACCATTGCAAAGAAGGCTCCCAAAAAGGAGTGGGGGAGGGGGTACAGAGGTTTTACATCATATATCTATCTATCTCCAAACATACCCTACCTGTAACAATCTACTAACTTTTGGTATCCTTTCCCTCAAATGCTTTCATTTTAACTACTTTCAAATACACCTGATAGTTTAACAATAAACTTACTTAAATTGAAATGTGATGGAGCTCTTCACAATTTGGACTTGATCCTCTGACCAGGTGAAACATAAGATCACAGAATCACAGAATGGTTGGAAGAGGTCTCTGGAGGTCATCTGGTCCAACTATCCTGCTCAAGCAAGGCCACCATGAGCTGCTTGCCCAACACCATGTCCAGACAGCTTTTGAATATCTCCAAGGAGGGAGACTCCACAGCCTCTCTGGGCAAACTGTGCCAGTGGTCTGTCACCCTCTCAGTAAAAAGTAGTATTTCCTGATGCTCAGAAGGAACCTCCTGTGTTCCAGTTTGTGCCCATTGCCTCTTGTCCTGTCACTGAGCACCATGAAGAACCTGGTTCCACTTTCTTTGCAACCTCATTTCAGGTATTTATAGACCTTGCTAAGATCCCCACAGAGCCTTCTCTTCTCCAGGCTGAAAAGTCCAAGCTGTCTCAGCCATTCCTCATAGGAGAGATGCTCCAGACCCTTCATCACCTTCACGGCCCTTCACTGACTCTCTCCAGTATGTCCATATCTCTCTTGTATTGGGGAGCCCAGAACCAGACACAGTTAGGATGACAGCATGACCCTTTGGTGTGTCAGCCACTCGTCCCAGTTTTGTGTCATCTGAGAACTTGCTGAGGGTACACTCTGCCACATCATCCACCTCATTAATGAAGATGTTAAATGGCTGGACCCAGGACTGACCCTTAGGGTACACCACTAGTTGCTCGCCTCCAACTAGACTTTGCATCCCTGATCACCACTCTCTAGGCTGGGCCAGTTTTTAATCCCGTTCAGCCAGTTTTCAATCAACCTCACTGTCCTCCCACCCAGCCCATACATCAACAGCTTATGGGAGACAGTGTCAAAGGCCTTACTGAAGTCCGGGCAGACAATATTCACTGCTCTCCACTCATCCACCAGACCAGTCATTTCATCACAGCATCTCATCAAGGAGGTCAAGCATGACTTACCCCTGGTGAATCCATGCTGACGACTGATGATTTTCTTGTCCTTCATGTGCCTGGAAAAGGTTTCCAAAATTAGCTTCCCGGGGATCATGGTAAGGTTGACCATCCTGTAGTTCCCTGAGTCCTCTGTCTTGCCCTTCTTGAAGACAGGAGTGACAGTTGCTTCCAACCAGTCTTTGGGCACTTTTCCCAGCCACCACAATTGTTCAAAAATTATTGAGAATGGCCTCACAAAGGCATCTGCCAGCTCCCTCAGCACTAATGGGTGCATCCCATCAGTGTCCATGGACTTACAAATGTCCGGTTTGCTTAAGTTTTCCCTGACCTGATCCTCCTCTACCAATGATATGTCTTCTTTGCTCCAGCTTTCCCCCTGCATTCTGGGACCTGGGATTCCTGAAGGCTAGTAGTACTGATAAAGACTGAGGCAAAGACATTCAGTACCTCAGCCTTTTCCCTATCCTGAGTAACCAGGTCACCCGTCTTGTTCAGCAGTGGGCCCCCGTTTTCCCCAGTCTTCCTTTTGTCACTGAAGTATTTGTAGAAACCCTTCCTGTTGTCTTTGACATCCTTGGCTAGATTCAATTCTGTCTGGGCTTTAGCTTTCCTAACTTGGTTCCTGGATGCTCAGACAATGGCTCTGTATTCCTTCCGGGTTACACGTACTTGCTTCCACCTGCTGTATGCTTCCTGTTTGTATTTGAGTTTTGCCAAGAGCTCCTCGTTTATCCACACAGACCTCCTGCATTTTTGCCTGATTTCCTGTTCTTTGAGATGGACTGCTCTCAAATGTGGAGGAGATGATCCTTAAATATCAACAAGCTTTACTGAGCTCCTCTTCCTTCCAGGGCTTCATCTCAGAGGATTCTTCCAAGCAGAACTTTGGAGAGGCCAAAGTCTACTCCACTCTGAACTTGCTTTTTACCCTCCTCCCTCCCTTCAGGATCCTGAATTTGACCATCTCATGGTTACCGCAGCCAAGGCTGCCTTTGACCTTCGCATTCCCAACAAACCCCTTGTTGTTGGTATGAGGTCCTGCAAAGCACCTCTCCCCATGGGCTCCTCTGTCTCTTGGAGGAAGAAGTTATCATCAATGCACTCCAGGATCCTCCTGGATTACTTAAGTCCTTCTGTGTTTTCCATCCAGCAGATATCAGGGATGGTTCAAGTCCCCCATGAGGACCAGGGCCTGCAAATGCAAATCTTCTCCTGCCTGTGTGTGGAAGACCTCATCCACTTGTTCTTCCTGGTTAGGTGGCCCATAGCAGACCTCCACTCTAACACAGATACCCACTACGAAGAGCACAAAGGAGAGCCTACTGAATTTGCTGTAGGTGGCAGGAATTCAGAAAGAAAGATATTGAAGCAACAACCAGAAAAGCAAGATCCCCACACCTCAGCAGATGGATTTGAAATTCAAACAACTGTTTGTCTCCAAGTATAAGGAATAGCATAGGAAGCCATAATAACACCGTCCACGTATTCTTTGAGTAGCTTCTCCCTAAGGAGAATGCCGCAGCCCTGGCACAGACATCATTAGAAGGGGGGGGTGGGGGTGGAAAGAGAAAATCATCCGAACTGTTCCATCACCAAAATGCCTTAGCAAGGTGGAGAAAACACCTGCAATGGAGCTAAGGTGGTAGGACTGTCAACTGTGTGCTAGTATTGCCTACTTTAGGCAATAATGCTGTCCTTGAGGAAGTCTACATTTCTGCATGTGCACAAGGCTATGAACATCCTTAAATACTTATGAGTAGATTTCTGATATCCAAGTGCCCAGTATTTAATCTGAGTGCCTTAGGTATGTGAGATAGGTATCAGAATTACAGAAAGCAATAATCTCAAAAAGTTATTCTAATTTCAATATATTCACACTTATTATGATGTGATTCATTATAGACAAGTATTTTTTTTTTTTTTTTAACCCAAGCTAGCAAAAAGCATCTTGTTTGATNTGTGTTCAGTGCTAGATATAGTTCAGCAAAAGGTAACAGTGACCAACAGTTGTCAAATTCTGTTCTTTGGAAGCTCCCCCAAAGAGAGTACAAGTTGCTAAGGTATAGAGGAGCTAAGCAGACATTAACTTCATATGACTTTCCCTTTCCAAGCCTATTCTTCCTTCCAGGAGATTAAAAGGGCCTTTGGGAATGGATAATACAAATGTGCTACAGGGAAAACTTAATACAACCTCCATACTAGTCAGGGCTACCTCTTCAAAAGCACAATTTCTTGTCTTTCATTTGCTTTCACAGTGAATAAAGTGGAAGAAGTATTTATGTATTTTGGGAGGTATATACAACTTCTTCTATTGATCTTCTCAAAAACAGAAAGTAGAGACACAGCTCCAACATATCCACTGTTTAGACAGGATATTAGCATTTGGCAGGGAGATGGGCAGGTGTATACTTAATTACACCAACCTGTGCGCAATATCTATTGCAAAAGGAAAAGTAAGAGAATTATGAGATTTAAGGAGTAGACAGCTTATGGAAAAGCTCACCATCTTTGTGCATTTCTGGTCTGTTTCCGGATCAGAAACATCCACAGAATAATGCTGGGCAAACAATGTGCAGATGGTTAGTGACAGTGCTCCTATCAAGACATACGAGGTATACCAGCAAAATCATAAGCAAAATTCAAATTCAGCCTGCCTGACCTCTTCTGTCATCCCCATCCCTCCCTTTCAGTGGTAGAAGTACTGTGGCCAACACAGCTGGACTGATGACACTGGAGAGAGAAGGAAAAGTGATGGTCACTGCATGGGTTTTCTGAGGACTCAGAAAATTCTGAAATAGTTCACTTGTGAAAAAAGTAACAAACAACATACAGTTATATGATGAGCTGTACAGCAGCTTCTCTTCACTGACAGTGAAACTGTTCTTGAATAATACAGATTCATAAGCTGTCACATAAGTTACAGTGGGATGACTGTGTGACATCGTCATATACCTGTATGTATGCATACAAATACCCACATTTAAATGGCATTCCTAGACTGTCTGAGTCTGATTGCACTGCTTATGCCTTGCAACCTCAACACAAAATTGTTTATGTATTGGTTAATGCAATCACATAATAACATACTCAGGAGCATTTTGGAGGTAATATTTTTCATATATAGATGGTAACATCTCAAGCTAATGCCATACCGAGAAATAGTACTAGATAGAAATGGAAGTACAGCGTTTGGGAAATTAGCTTGGAGAACCCCGAAATGGAGGGAGACTCTTTCACTCTGATACCAAATAAAGTTGTTGTCTTCTTCATGAGCATCTAAAAGATTTCTGTTTCTTATTTAGCAAGGAGCACTCAGAAGGACCCTAGGTTCTTCTGTTGAGCCACTGTTCTTAAGACAGAAATTGAAGAGTTCTTTCTCTGGGCTGAGCATACACTGGCATATAAATCGTGAAAAAAAAAAAAAGAAGAAGAAAAGAAAAAAGAAATCAGTAGCTGTTCAACAGTAGTAGGGTATTGTGTTTCTAAAATTCTGCTCCTGGAAAATCTGCAGAAAATGTAGATTTCTAGAAGTTTCCTTTGCCTTGTAGTACGAAAAGAGGAAAAACAAAAATAACCAAAGGACCAAATTTTAGTCCTTCATATCTGGCTGTGATGAAGACATTGCCTTCAAGCTGAAAGTCTTCATTTAACTAGTTTTTAATTGCAATCAGAAGTTTATAGTCCAACTATATAACCCCGTAAATCATCATTAAAATGCCTCCTTTCATGGAACAATGTCAAGAACAATAATCACTGTGCATATATCAAAAGTGAGAGATTTACACTCCAACCGAGACAATAGCACAACAAAGCAAATGTTTGCAGTCTTCAGGAATATCAATGTCATTTATAAAGTATGAGTAATAAAATTAACTGTTGATATTAATCAATATCTGGGTGGACCTTGCTCTTGGACTTAAGACAGGCTTTCAGATAAGATAGCTAGCTATTTGTATCCTTTTTTAGTAAATAATAATATATTTCCTTGAAGATACGACTTTTCAGCTGTAATAATGTGCTGGTATGCTGATGATTTATAAACATAAAATACAGCAATGCAACAGCTGTGGAAATACAATAATCAGCCTTCCTTCTCTGTGTTACATTAGGTCAAACCTTTCATTTGCCTGTAATGACAATAAGGAATAAATAAAAACCCAGTACCTGACGACGGGGGTGAGGCTGGCTATTCCCAAGTACGTGCTTTGCATTGCAATCAGTGATGTGGACGGAGGGAGCCGAAAGACACATTTAACAACTCACTATTTATAGGATATGTAAAGGATGTCTATTCCAGAGACTCTTACCTAGGCTGAACTAGAAAGGCACTTATAAAATTGAATCTGCTACCCAGCGCTTGGACTCTGCTGTAAATTACAATCTATAGCTCTGCCTGGCTGCTGAGCCACGATGAGCTCACCAAGCTGCTTGAATCCTCGCTGAGGCTGTGGTTTCAGTTTGCATTTTATGCAACTATCCTTCTATGCCAGATGCACACACAAGAAATAATAATCAGGAGGCAGAGGAATACGTCACCAGAAAAAAAAAAAGTATTTTGCAAGAACAGCTTCTAAAAGGACGTATTACTTTGCCTTTACAACAGAGTCCTGGCTCAGCAGTCCTGCTGCAATCTTACAGTAATGTTGGTAGAATTAATCCAAACTTGTACCAGTGTTATGAATAAAAGAGAGGAACTGGTCCTTTGCAACTCATAATCTTCCTCACTGTTTTCCCTCTCCTTCATACCTCTTTTACCGGTTCCGTCACACTGTGGCATTTGCAGGTCACAGTAGCATTCATTGGGTGTAACACCTATTTAAGCTTATCTGCAGAAAAGAACCTGGCAATGATCTACCTGGAGCTCTTTTACTGCTGGAGATGATCCAGGTT
>VXAL01011651.1:185580-206969 GCA_013399475.1 Chauna torquata
CCCCCCAATCCCCCCCCCCTTCTCATCGCACGAAGCAAATACTAAACCTGCCTTGCTGAGCCTGTATTTTGCAGGAAGGGGATTGAAGGTCCAAGGTCAACAGAACATAACTTCCTTCAAGACAATGGAATTATTTGGGATTTTACTTTGAATTACAGAGAGCAAGTTTTGATCCCTCTGCCAGCACTGGAAATAAATCACACTCATTCAGGTGTACAGGGAGAGACATAGCACACCACGTAATTCAGCTGGCTAGTAAGCTGAGGTAAATCATGCAAGTTTGTGCCCAAAGTCAAACTTGCATTTTTCCTGTTAAAATCCATCAGAGAATGGTTTACTCAAATAAATTTGAAGTCTCGCTGTAGTACTTGCATGCTTCCAACCTTTTGATTAAAGTAACTAAGAACTACCCACACTGTGTGGAAACTAGCTAAGTAAAACTAAAACATTAAAAACTGTTTTGTCTGCCAAGCACAAATAAGTGTTAAGCTGGCGGAGCTTGGAGCCTGCCAGAACCTCATGACTTCAGTACTTCTGTTTGTCCAATAAAAATAATTCTGAACATTTTAGATCTCAACGCAGCAACTCGCAGCATAAAAATAGAATGCTTCGGGATATCAATTTTGCAGGCAGACATGCACTTTCACAGAAACCGGTTAGATCCCACAGAGCTAGGACTGCTCGTGTAAAAAGTTCATGCTCATCTGAGCTCAGCAATCCAGAGCATAGGCTTTTAAAGCAGCAATCTCAGCAGCAAGGTTTTTGTCTTGTCTCACCCCACTGAAATGGAAAATACTGCAAATATGGAGAATTGCTTATTCAAAGTATGAGTAGGCCTGGCTGATTTAGAAAGAAGTGACACAGGCCAGCCTTTTTTTGTTGATGTACACTCAGAAAAACTTGTCGTGATACGGGGCGTGTGTATCTGTATACATATGTACACACGCATGCGTAATGCTTCTTATAACCCTAAAAGTACATTACTGACCGTATGTCCAAAGTCTTTTCGATATAGAACTGTCTTACAGCCAGCTAGATTTATTATTGTCATTGTTGTTGTTATTCCTCTGAAGACAAATGCATGCTTATCTTGTACATTTTCCCTTATCCAGGAGTGATGATAAAAAATAGCGCTTAAGATCAAAAGGACAAGAAGTTATAAGCCAGGTGGAAAATTAGGTATGACAAATCCAGCACTACATCCATGAGCTGGCAGGGAAGAGACCTCTGAGGATTTTCCACCACAATTACCTTCTCTTGAATAATTCTGCAGCATGAACTCCATTATCTCCGTGAGACTAACAGGTTTCTTCCTAGCTCCCCCTAGTGAACCCAGTGACTGGCACCTGCTTCATCCCACAGAGATACCCTCGGTGTAGGCCACAATTTGCAACATTTTGATATTTTCCTTCAGCACTTCTTGCATGTAGACATGGATTTTTTTTTTTTCCCTGACTCACTGATGGAAGAAGTTGAGGCTTTGGAAATTAAGGGTGGGATCGACTTATCTCTAACTCTAGCCCATGAGAAGTTAGACATTTACTCTAAACCATTTATCTGGGCTCCGCCTATAGTCAGCGTAGAAAGACATAAACACCTCCACAAGACTATTCATTGCACTTTATCTCTTTTCACTGATGATAGCAGGACCCTAGACAACACATTTAGATTAGACTGTTAAGTGCCAAGTGGATAAATTTAGGTGAGACGAATCCCCTGTAATCTGACTTCTCAGCTTTCACAGTATCTTCAAGACCTCTCCATACCTATCCTTTTGAAAATTTATGTATTTGACTGGACATGTTGAAACCTGGCCTTTCTGTTACTGTTCTTGTTAAAGCATATTCATCTTAACAAAGCTCGTTCCTAGCCTCAGTCCAGAACTGTGAACAGTTTGATTGAACAAAGCAGAAAGAGGGAAGCCTTCTCTAAATATTGGTGAGACCAGCACCATCGCAAAGCAAGTGGTAGGGGTACCCACGTATCTCTCCCACAGAAAATAATTGCTGGGTGAAAATATAGAACAGTTGAGACCTCTGCACGTTCAGACAGTCTCTGAAACACTGATGTAGAAGCGTGAACTGCCGAGAACTAAGCAAATAGTTGCTGGGATGAGCTCATCCTTTCTTCTTCTGCGAAGCATCCATACAGAAGCATTTTCTTGAATATCTTCTCACTTTCACAGATTGGGTTTCTACATGTACCTAATAGACTATTCATAAAAAAATTCACTCTGAGAACTGAAACAAACCAACAAAATTATTAAAGGCTGCAATGCAGCAGCACCCAAAGGCATTGACCGAAACCGAGGTACCATTGAGTGAGGGGGTGTGTAAGCACCTTGGGGCCAGACTCACGTACTTTTGCTCCCATTGGATAGTCTCAAATAGTCTCACAGAAGCCAATGGGATTGCTCAAGGAGTATGTTACTCAATGGGAATAGATGTACCAAGATTTGGTTTACCCTGAGGATCCTGCAAGACTAAAGAATACGGATGAAATATTTGGTCCCATTAAAGACAGTGGGAAAGAAAACAAAACAATTAATTTCAAAGAGCAATATTTCACCCAAAGAATAAGTAAAAAGAGGACACATCATCTGCATGAGGCAGTCAGAGCAGCAGCGAGCACAGCTTAGCTAGCTGGTTTTCATTCTCAACGAGAAAAACACAGGAACATACAAAAAACTTGTGGAGAAACAAGCGACGTAATGGCTCCAAATGTTATTATTAATATACCATATATATGCACACTTATAACTCACAGCATATACTTCTTGTTTCGTTTGCTTTCTAATTTGAAAATACAGATTACATGGCATGGCCTTATTCCTTTTTCCTGACTGCATAAACCTACACATAGTCAGAAATGGTTTGGATCAAAATATTTTTTCCATTGGAAATTTCCAGATAGCTGAAATCAGGACCTGGGGTGGGGGGGGACCACATCCTCATTTAGTAACAATTCAAATCCAGAGCAGAGGTTCTGGTTGAAATAAAACGTGTGTATGTGCATGGGAAAGAGAGAGGGAAAGTCTTAATAACCTAATGGCTAGGACATTATGAGGGATTATTAAAAAATAAAGTGGGATACTGTCCCTATGGTGATGAATTGTTTATACAAATGATCAAGTTCTCACAAGAAAGACTGAGAAAATTCACTCCCAAAACAGCTCAGTGGTTGGGACACACATTGGAAACATGGGAAAGCCATGTCTCTGTTCTCCAGCAGGGAAAGCAGGGCTGTCCTGCAGTCTTCTACATCCTGGGTACAAACGGAAACTGCTATCCAGTGTGATTTTCTGTCTGTTTTTCATGAAAAGTCTGTTGGCTGTTGCTTTCATCCTGGCATGGAAGGGGTTGAAGTTCTTGTTATGCTTTATAGTGGGAAAAATTCAGGCTCAGTTCTGCCACTGAGGACTCACATCATTGTGGCAGTTGGGCTGACATCTGTTTGGAGAGACAGCAGAAAAGCAAAGTGACTGAATTTTAGGAAGAAATTGTACCACTTTTAGCATCATTCCTTTTAGAAAAACCAGCTCTAAACTCAACTGCATAATGGCTATTTCCTCATTTAAACTTTCATCAGGGCAGGTAGGAGCAGGGCCCAGCAGTGAGCAATACACACTCTGGGTCATGGGGTGGGGAAAGGACAGAAGTGCACTATTCCAGGAAATGCCTGGAAATGATGGGGCTCCTTTGAATATGAGCACTGTCTGATTGCACCACCTCACCTGCCAAAAACCACCCTGGCTCTCAAGCAGAATGATGCAATTTTCTATGCAATTTTCTGTGTAAGTGCTACAAAGGTACCCTCAAGTCCTTGCCTGGGTTAAGTATCTTCACATCAGGACTCTTAAAAGACGCTTGCTAAATGTCATTGCTGTAACAGATTTCTGTCACATAAAATATATCGCTTACAGTGGAAGTTGGCATGTATGCGGAAAACGCAGCTTTCTGCAAGGATGTCTGTATGAAATCCCCTTCCCTGTAAATCAACCAAATTTTTGCAACTGAACATAAAAGGGACGCACAGCATACTATATGAAGCTGTTCTTACATTTTGAATCTTGGTGGTCTTTTTGCAGCATTCACCCAATGTTCTGCAGTTCATTAAGGTGAAGGTACTTGATCTCCATTTACCAAGCAACTGGGAACAAGTTGGGAATGAGTTTCCCAATTTGAACTGTGTGTATATACGTGTCACGCAGCAAAATCTCCTGAACTTTTCAGTCTCTAGTTTTATTATAGAAAAAGAATTTCTGTCAATGGTAGCATAAAAACAATAACATTGCAAAGTTACTGGAAACTTTAATCAGGAGTACAGTGAGGGAACACCTAGAAAGCTATTGTTTAATTAAAGATAGTTGACATAACTACAGAGAAGTCGTTTAAGCAAATCAGCAATCTTGACTTTAGGATACAGCACTGTGCAAAAGCACAACCCATTGTATGTAAGCATTGGTTGAAGGACAAGCCACACTATCAATAAAGAATAGGCCTATAGATGAAGGATGCAATGCAGTCCATGTGAAATCAGGTCAGGATAGGAGGGCAAAATTCAAACAGCTTAGCATGCAAATGAGAATTGCTCATGTGTCAGTGACCTTAAAGGATCAATGAACCAGGTAGTTAAATTATCTGGACCATGGCTGCTTGGAAAGATGGTCATTAGAGAGTGCTCCAGACCTGGGATTAACTTTTTGAATCAGGAAATCAAGATGAATAAAACCAAACGCTATAGAATATATATATGCTATATAAAGGAAGCTAATACTAAAGACAAGAAAGAAGTATTAAATAGAAGTTACTAAGTTCTGCAAAATATTTTGTGTTGGTCTAACTCTTCCTCTTCTGTCCAGGGTGAATTTTACCACTGCCTTCAGTGGCAGCAGCCATCAGTGCAATACCATGTTAGACAAAGAAGGACCAGGTTGCTGTAGACATTGGTGGCTCCAGACCGAAGTTGAAAGACTGAGTTCTGCAGGAAATTGGACAAATGAAAAATAAGAAAAAAATATACATGGCTCCAAGACTTCAAATCAGAGGATACAGGGTTCAAGAAGAACAAACGACCTATAGTAGAGGCTGCAGAGATATAAAGATATATACAGGCTACAGAGCTCTGCCAGCCTGAGACACAGTCACAGCAGTGACCACTAAAGGGGGTGGTAAAGTCCCAAGGCAAAGGGAATATTATCGTCTCTACCACCACACAAATCACTTCAGCACTTGAGTTATGTTAACAACCTCTGCTTGTTGTATTTGTTTAAATAATGAGGTAGAGAGTTGTTTGTGATTTCACATTAAAACATGGCTCAAAACAATAGAGCTATAATTCATTGATGGTTTGTGGTTGTCATTGTAATATAAATACTAATACTACTAATAATAAATGTTCGTTTAGTTTTAAAAGGATGTGACAGAAGCAATCAAGGGCACTCAGCAATAACTTCATCAGCATCAACTCATTCAGAGACAATTGTTCACATTCATTATAAAAGAAAGCACATGTGGCACATAAGAGGCATTCTGTGCCTTTTAAATTGGCAAAAATTTCTTCTGATATTTTCATTGTAATGTTTAGGCCATGAGAGATAGTGTTAAAAAGGTGTAAGCATGGGACAGGTGACAGATGCCAAGAGATTGTCCCCATTATTGACAGACCTTTCCAGAAGACAGGAGAAGAAAAAAAAAGAAGAAAAGGCTGGAGATGACTACTGAAGGCATCCTCACCCAGACCTCTTCTTCCAGAGCAGTTGCAAACAGGAGCTATAACTCACAGCTCAAAGGATGAATCCAGATGGGTCCTTTGGCTTCCTTCCATAATAAAATCTTTAATTTTCCCAAAGAAAATAGCAACTTCATGAACACACTGCTTACTTCAGAGCAAAACTTCGTTTACAAACTCGAGGAGTTTAAGGATTAAAAAGCTGAGTCTATCTCTGCAAATGAACTTTATCAAAGTGCACGTAAAAATCAAGCCTTCAGGTAAACAGGAGCATTTGCCAAGTGGAAATCCCAGCTCTTTGTATATTTAGTAATGAGTGAAGATAAGATTTTTTTTTTTTTTTTTTGACAGCATGATGGATACAATCATGAAAGGAATCATGCTGCTGTAACAAAGTATACTTGAAGAGTGAATTTGATGGCTACGGCTTTATTCCCAAACATGTCTTACCTTTCTTTTATTTAAAGTACATGAAAGCCTGTTTCTCTGGCACATGGTTTTATTTTTTTTTCTCCACTCCCCTCTTTACAATCCCCTCCCCACTCCCCTGCATGGATGTGTTACATATAATTGTCAAATTCAGATCTGCTTCCCATTTCAATAATCACTGGCTCAGTTATGCATATTTATTAATTAATATATGCATAGAAAGATACAGCAAGCAAAGAAACACAAGCTCTTGTGAGAACACTAGCCAAAATTGTTGCATACATTTCTGCTNACAGCATGATGGATACAATCATGAAAGGAATCATGCTGCTGTAACAAAGTATACTTGAAGAGTGAATTTGATGGCTACGGCTTTATTCCCAAACATGTCTTACCTTTCTTTTATTTAAAGTACATGAAAGCCTGTTTCTCTGGCACATGGTTTTATTTTTTTTTCTCCACTCCCCTCCCCACTCCCCTGCATGGATGTGTTACATATAATTGTCAAATTCAGATCTACTTCCCATTTCAATAATCACTGGCTCAGTTATGCATATTTATTAATTAATATATGCATAGAAAGATACAGCAAGCAAAGAAACACAAGCTCTTGTGAGAACACTAGCCAAAATTGTTGCATACATTTCTGCTACTATGGGTTAAAGGTGGTATACAGCACCAAGAACGTGAAACCAGCTGGTCTGAACCCTGGTATTTCAGTATAAATATCATGTTTAGATGTGCTGTAGATTAAAAATGAAATGAGTTTACTGGTCTTAGCCTGTTACTTCTGGGATGCTTATCCATACTAAAAAAAAGGATATCTGACATGACTGACATTTTGTGCTTAGAGAAAGACATTGCAGCTGCTAGACACTCGTGACTGAAATCTAATGACCTAGTTCTAGTGGAAAGCTCATACAAAGATCAGTTCTGCTGTACCTCACTCTAGAGGTATAGCACCAAGGTCTTTGAATTTGAAGGTGCTTGAAGCACTCATACAGAGGAAGTAGCAAAGCATAGGTTCCAAAAGCATGGTGAGCATTCACCATAAAATAAGTTTACTGATTTGTGCGAGATTCTCTTTTCCCTCAAAAACATGTTGAGGAAAGCCCAGGGCACATCACTTCATAACACTAAGCTCAATAATTGCCCAAGCAACAGCAGCATCTTCCAGCCTACCTCCTTGGAGCCTCAGTGCATCAAGAGATCTCTGCAGAAGATAAAGGCATGAGAACAGCTTACCCACAATACAGTCTCAGTAACAGTCTCTTGTTCCAAGGTTGGCCTCAAACCGAGGTTGTGAAGATGAAGTTAAAACTCTAGCTGATGTCAGCAGACCAAGAGATTTCAACTTACCTACAAGCCTAACTTCCGCAAAATCCTACAAGCCAGCACTTAACAGACACTGCAAGTATTAGTGTCTGATGTTGCATTCACCAAACAACTTTTGTTCATGAGCCAGACCACCACAAATTTTGCACTTAACAGTCTGATTATTTTTACTTAATTATTTGAGTAAACTGGAAAAAGATCCCACAGGTGACTGCCACTTGAGCCTTGTTCTCTGCCCATGGAAGGAAGCCTGCTCCAAGCCAACCCGCATCCTTGCGTGGCATGTAGATCATGCAACAGGCACACGCAAGGTTGAACCGCTCCGTGTTTAACCTCTGACAAAAAGTAGTGCAGGACCCCAAACCAAAATGAGGTCCATGCCATAGTACCAAACTCAGTCTCAGCTGAGGTCCTTCACAGTCTGGTACCTGACAGTTCTCAAACAAAGGAAAGGCTCTTGCACAGCAGAGGAAAATGACCCTTTTTATTCTTCAACAGAGAGGCAGCAAGTAAGGCCTTCCATTGTGAAATGAAACTCCAGACATGTTATTTTCAACCATACTTTTTTCTAAAATGTCTTGAGGCTCACATTCTGTGCATTTCTCAGTGAGGAAGACCATAACAGAGTTCTCAGAGAAAATAAGTAGATTTCCATTCATGCATACAAGACAAACGATCCACAAAGGTACCTGTCACAAAGGCTGTTACCAGCAGGCAGCCCGCTGACGATCTGAGCACTGGTAGTAGCACCTCAAGTACTGGGGAGAAGTTGACCTCTCCTCTCCTAGTACAAAAAACTCAGGAGAACCAGAAGACAAAGAGAAAGATGAAAGTACCCCAAAAGCCAATTTCTATAGTTCTATCTGAAAGGCATTCCTAATATTTTCTAGCCCCCTCCACCCCCCAAAAAACAAAAAACAAACAAACAAACAAACAAAAAAAAAAAACCAACAATTTCTCAGCATCTCTGCTATCAACACATTGCTAAGTTGCCTCAGGTGAGGATAGGAGCAACATCCTCATAAGAGAGGGTCTGTGATGAGAGAGCAAGCAGACACCTGGTAGACACAGCTGTTAGAAAGAAGCCAGAAGAGCTAACACCTACCTGGTAACTAATTACAGCTACCATGAAGTCCTGATTGCCTATTTAAGCCAAGGGTGAGGTGACAACACCAGATGATTTCTGTTGACTTTCTAGGAAGATGGGTCTGGCTGAATAGACCCATGTTATGTTTTATTGCAGAAGTTTTTGTATTTTGGGGAGGGGAAGAAGTAGAGAGGAGCTCAGATATTATCTCTAGGAAGTGATAGCACCAAGAGGATTGGATATGTCCTCATTTAGTAAACCTCAATAAATACTAATTTCACTCACCACCTTATAATGCTGGCTTGAGCATGTGCACAAGACATTGCTGAGCTCAGAAGTGCAGCTTCCCATTGCAAAATGCCAGAATCCTTCCTGACAAAGTAGGTGGCACTGCCTCAGCACCTGTATCCTGGGCAGCTAATAGGTGCTAATTGGGTAGTCTAAACTGCAGTGGCTCAGGAGATAAAAAAAAAAAATCAAGATGGTGGAGATGAAGTTATTAGTTTAATCTTTTATATATGTTGTTTTTTTTTTTCCCCCTCAGATCCATATGTTCTACTTCAAACATTTCTTTAAAATTGAGCAGGGAGAAATGCTGGACTCTTATATCAAGAAAAAAAAAAAAAGCCTGCAGATTTTGATTGGAAAAAAAGTCTATAGTTTTGCTGTTTAGAAATAGTTTTTTTTGAGTTGATGTTTGCATTTGAGAAGAGGTACTTATTTGTTCTGGGAACACTTAATCAAATGCAAAAATAAATTGAGTTCATAAGAGAGGAAACATTTACAATCTCTCTCTCTCATAAAAGATGTTAGCCTCCAGTAACTCTTATGGGGTTATTCTGTGGGTTGTGCACATATAGAAAACCTGGTCTAACAGAGTCCTAAGAAAACAGGTACTTGTAGAGAAGTTTCCATAAGTTTCAGTAGATGTCTCTCCCACAAAGCACTTTCCTCACAGTGCAGTGGGCAGTTTGAAGAAAACACTGTATTTTCTCTCCAATCTGGAGAGAAATAGGTTCCCTAGTTTTTCTTTCATCTCCCTTGATCTCAGTCCCTAACAGTTTTGTAGATATTTCATAGACAATCAAGAGTAAGCATAACATGGCACATCTAATATATTTTAATGTAGATCTTTAACGCTATGTATCTTTAGGAGGGCCTCTCCAAAGCCTTTGTGGTATATTATGGAAATACCCAGCATAGATACTTTGTCAAGAAGAGCTCTGCCTTCCTAGAGCCTGTCATGAATTACACTAACATAATCAGAGCCAAACCTTAGAAATTATGTATTATGTGAGTATGCCAGGTTAGGATATTACTCTTATAATTATTGACAGTGTATGAACTAAATATGACTTCTATGGAGTCATTCCCATGAGCTCTGCCAATGCAGATCAGGAATAGCGTTTGCAATATGTTCTTATGAAAAATATATGAATACATAATCCTCGACTGGAAGTTGCATGGAAAAAAGAAAAGAAAAGAAAAGGAAAAAAAATCCTTAAATTCAAGGTGTGAGAGTCATTTCATTTATTAAAAACACTATGGTTAGAAGAAGCAACAGAGGGCATTCCAGCATCCCAGCCAGCTGGACATTGCTTTGCAGACTGCATGGATCCCAGAAGAAGTACATAGGTATAAAGAAAGACAGAATTTAATTACAAACTCACATTTTATTGCACAATACACTCTCAAAAATGCCTACATGGTATGGAAAATTGATTGTTAGTTTGATCATTTCTTCAAGGCTCTTTGTTGAACAGAATGAGTGCAGTGTAATACTCTCACATCTTGTAGGTCTGACATTTACTAAGGTAATAAATTAAAGTAATTATGTTAATGTATAATAAATGCATTCAACAGGAAATAGAAAGTGTGCAGTGCAAGAACAACAAAAAAAAAATCTTGTTTTCTAAATGGCTGTCATACAGAAGACTAAGATCTTAGCAGAGAATTTTTGGAGGCTGACAATGTCCTATAAACATAGCTTGAAGTAATCCTTATTTCTAGTAAAAATACAATTTCACATAACGAACTTCATGACATCAGATTAGAAAATCCCAATATAATTTAAAGGTGTTCACCCCGTTTGGTGTTTGGGACCTGAAGAAAGCAAGCTGTGGGCTCTTTTACTTCTTTCCTCTGCAGAAGACTTGCCATCCACAGTCTGATTCCTGGTTCACAAAAAAATTTGTACAACATTTTCAAACCTAAGTGACATTTTCAAAACCAAGACACCTGTGGCTCTGCAGGATTCAAAGAAGTATTCAAGTGACAAGGCTGAATTAGTTGCTGTGCTGCAGCTCACCTAACACAGGTAGCCACACATGCTCTCCCGGCTTACTGCACCTAGCAAGCAACATGAGCTTGCTCAGGCTGTCCCATAAACCTCTTCTTGTGGAACTGCATTCACCACGACTGAGGATGCACCCTTGGACAGTCTCCATGACTTGTGAAACTGTAGTAATTTGACCTTGTTCTGAGCCTGCATGTCACTTCTTAAAAAGGGCATCCTTGCTACAAAAGCACCAGGTGTCTTTAAAAACTTTTCCCCCTTGGCTCCAGCCAGGTCTAGTGACTACTCTTGGCTGACCATTGGAATGGGTATTTACACAACAAGGTGTTTAAAGGGAGAGTTTCCTCTTGGCACCAGATAATTAATAGAACTTTCTGTCCACACTTACTAAAGCTCCCACATCATTTAAAACTCTCTACTCAGCATAGCTACTCTAATTATGTAAGTATCCAGTCCTTTTTGAAACACTCTGAATAGATTTGCCTCAGCAATATCTAGAGATGAGGTTGGCTGGAGAGCTTGGAAATGTATGGATTAGACCCTCAGCCAAGGCAAGTAAAGTATTTCTCACGCTACATCCCATTAACAGCAGCTGAGGGCTTTCATGAAGTTTCATTTTGCTGCGTCAGATTAGAAAACTTAATATGTCTCTCTCTGTAAATTGCTCTACTTACTTCAGTGGGTCTTCATGCAGATAAGGTGAAGTACACATAGCACAAATAAAAGGGTAGGTTCTTTGAAGAAGAGACCTTCTTGGATTTGTTTGGATAGAGCCTGGCAAAATGGTGCTTGATTCTCTCCTGGCTTCTAAGCTCTGCCACAATAAACAGAAATGAATAAAAATAGCAATATCAAGCTGCACCAATGTCTGCAGCCTACTTGACTTGCCCCTGGATTCAACCGGATAATAATAGCTAAAAGATACTGATTAAGTAATTTTGCCCCAAATTGAATTCATTTTAACAGTATAAAGGAAGGAGAAATATTACCCTGCTCTTTGCTCAGCAGATTTAGATATAATGACATAATATGAACGCATTCCAAAAATTGCCTGTCTTCAGGTAGTGCATTTTGGAGTGATTTCAAAATTCCCTTAGGTTATATCAATGAAATATTTTACCCTGTCTCAAAAATCACTAAGCTCTCGGTGCCCAATTGCCTGTGTCACTTACGTTGTTTATGTGCTGGGTTATTTTCTAGCCTATTGTCTGTTGTCTGTGCCTTATTTTGTCAGGCTGCCCTTATACTACTTTGTGAGTATTTTGATTTTCAAACCTCCATGCATAAATTATGATTTATTCTGCGTTCTGAAAGGAAGGCTGACTGAAGTAATAGAGTGTGTGTTTTTTGTTTTTTTTTTTATTTTTTATTATGAATATTTCAAGATCATGGTTTTTTTCTTATGAAGAAAACTCTACACTTTCAACAAATTTAATTTTTTCCTCCTATATAGAAAAATATACAGAGAAGAGCTGAAATAAAAAGAAAGATTTTATCCTTTGTTCGAACTATAAGAGGTGCTAAATTTTCATAGCTCCAGCACTGGAGGCAGATCGTACTCTGCAAAGGCTGGCCTTCTTTGGTCATTAATGTTGTTTTACATATAGGTGAGGATACTGTGTCCTCCAGTATTGTCAGTGTGCTGTTACTCCATGCTCAGAGAGAAGCCATGTGTAGACACCGCTGTTATATGGATAAAATACGCATCTGCATCACCACTGTCTGATTTTGCACATGAAGGTAGCAAGGCATATTACTCTTCAAAACTTACCCAGATGTCTTTATGACGGAGAGAGCCAAAAGATGAGGCTGTAATTGAACTATTGCCCAAAGGCAATTACTGATTAAAATTGATTAATTCTGCAAACAAATTTGACCAATAGATTAGTTGTAACATTACAGCAGATTTGGGTGATACTGCCACAATTGCTAAGGAGACATAACTACCTAGCATGAATAGTTAATAGTTTGTTACACTGTAGAGTTTCTTGTGGAGTTACCCAAAGAAATCTCACCAGGGAGCTGAGCAGGGCATGCTACTTTGATGCTATAAAACCATTGTGTTACCTCTCTGCTTTTATGTATGAATCTGAGGAATTGTTAACAGCACCAAGAGCAGTTTGCTCTGAGCAACACAAATGTAACAGACTTAACATCAAAGTGATTCAAAATCCACTGAAAACAACAGAAAGACTCCAGCTGAATCCAGAGCACTTTGAATCAAGGCCTACCAGGGTCAAGTCAGCCATCCTAATGGGTTTTCTAAGGGGATCCTATGGGAAATTGGAAAAAGGATTCCAATTTCTTGAACCCGGGGATTACTGAGGTTTGAAGCTACTATCTCTTCAAAATCATTGGTTCAGCTTCAGCTTCTTTCCCACTCCAGCCCATGACACGACGGCACAGGAGCACAGAGGTTCGTGGTGGCACAAAGGACCCTGTGCACCCACGTACCCTCCCTCCCTCCGTTCCCCCAGGAGAGATGCTTCAGAAAGCAGTTTGAGGTAAAAATGATCAATGCTGTTACTGCACGCCCAGAAAGAAGCAGCACTAAAGCAGCTTTACATCGTCACCTGACAGGACTGTGGGGCCTAGATGTGAATCTTCCTTCAATAACCCAGACCTTCCATGCATGGAGATTAAGCTGCTGAAATGGTCATTTTGTTAATCTTCAGGCCGCCCAGAGACTGAAGATGATGCGGAATGTGGCAGGCTGCTTCTCGTTCTGGCTTCACACTAACGTCACAACTGCTGCCGGTGACTCTCTCTGGTTTGCCTGGGTTGCTACGTAAATTCAAGGCTTTGGTTTTGGCTTAGAAAGCCCCAAGTGCCTTGAGATCAGCGTCCAGAAGACTTGCTGAACTGTCGCAGAATTCAGCTGCGGATGAGACTGATGAAAGAGGCCCTTCTGAGGACTTCTGGTGTCGATAGAAGTAACTTCATCGGTTGACTATGCAGGGATTGGGCCCTTCTCAGTTCATGAGGACGTATTAGCTGATGGAGCATCCCACACACAATTTCCTGAGCTCTCATATCTGCTTTTTCACTTGGAAAGGACGGTGTTTTGTTAAGCTTTCAGGAACATTTCAGAACCCTTTTTTCCGCTATCAAGGTGTTTTAGAGGGAAAGGACATAAATGAGCAATGTGATAGATATGGGAGCTCTTATTTTGGATGGGCAACAGATGAGGCATATGGGAAATTTATTGCACTATAATTGTGTTATGTGATATTGATGCTGCAGTATTAATGACTGCAAAGTGCCCAGATTGATTCAGATGGCCATTTACTGTCATTATTACAAATCTAAATAAATAAATAAGCGCAACTGAACTGATGTATCTAAGAAGTGTTTCAAAGTCACCCGGTGACATATATGTAGGCGCTTGTGAACAGAGAGCGACTCAAACAGCATCAGGGACATTTTTTATTGGGGTCAGAAAGAAATAGAGCAATTAAGTCATTTTCGGTCATATACAATATACTAGGAACTGTTTTAACAAGCACACTGCTAAACTGACTGGCATGAACAAAGCATTTTAAAAAGCCAGGGTGTAAATATGCCAGGGAAAAAAAAAAAAAGAAAGAAAGAAAACATGTAAACTATGCTCAAAAATAGTCTGCAAATGTAAGGAAACAAGAAAAACTAAGACAATCATGCACATACCTCTCCTGCTGCCATGGCCCAGTGAATACAGTGGTTACCATGGCTGGATCTGGCTATGAGGTGGACTTTAGAGGGCAAGCTTTGTTTCTGATCTCTGCCCAAACAGAAAGCCTTGATCCAGTCTGTTGGTTTGTGTACTTTGGGCAAGCCAACCTCACACTGCAAAAGCCAGCAAGTTAAGTTTGAATTTATCTCATGCCTTCAGGTTTCTCTTAGCATCCCCTGTCTGGCTGTCATATCATACAAACCAGGAGATGTATTATCATTCGATATTCCAAAATATGACTCGGCACTTTTATGCAGTAGCAGTACAAGGCAGACAGCTAGCATTACTTGCATTTCACAATGCTATTCATGTATCAGCATTTTTTTTTCCTAAACAGAAATCAATACCCTAAAATGTAGGTCTTACTAAAAAAGTAGTTCTTCCATTAAGCATTTGTGGATAATAATGATATATATCAAGCATAGATTTTTTTGTGTGTTAAACTTACACACTTTTATTAGTTGCTATTATCCTTGGAAGAGAAAGCAATGAGAGCAAACCCGATAAAGAAAATAGCTTCTTCAAACTCAGAGATACATTAGAGAATAGGGGGGACCCTAAGACAGCCAAGCAAGAACCTGCTAATATTGATCTGCAAGGAGAAAAAATCTATTTTGGCTCTTCGTACACCCACAACCTCTAATGATCATTGACTCAGTTGCCCAGATAAATTCCAAAGATAAACAACCAACACCCAAACTAACATACTAACAATTAATACTCCAGTTAACAATTTGTATAACATCAACAAATACATATATATATAATTTCTTTTGAAGGTTTATTCTTAGCAATGTTTATCTGATGCAAACATTGGATTTAAGTAACTTGGCAAAGACCAAGAAAGCAAGTCAACATAACAAGCAGGACTAAAAATTAAATATTCTTGTTCTCATGGATGGTGTTTAAGCAGCTATATTTCAATATCTTTTAATTTTATGGGTCGCCAGGAACTTAAGAAATATGTGCCATAATTACCTCTCATCTCCTTGCATGTGTGTAGGCTCACACCCCCACATATATGCACTCATACCAATTCAACACCAATTCAAGGTATAGAGGGACAAGAAGAAAAAAAGCTTTCAAATACATGGTTATAAAGTTGTCTGCTGGATAAAAAATAATAACAATAATAAAGCTCCAAAACTTGTTCTTTTGGTTTGTTGCTGTTTTCTTTTTTTTTTTTTTTTTTTTTTCTTTCTTTCTTTTTTTTTTTTTTTTATCTTACCACCTTTTNACCTGCTTTCCAGCTGCCTCTGCCGGGGACTGCAGGAAGCTGTGCAAGCCGTGAGGAAGATGCTCGGAGGTTGCTCCCGACGTCGAGCTCCCCTAGCGGCTGCTTCCCTCCCACCCGACCTGCACAGCTTAAAATACCTTGTCTGGGGTTTTCCCCCACTCATGACCAGAAGGAAGTGGCTGAAAAGTGATGTGGATCAAAAGCCAGGAAGAGGAAAAGAAAACGATAATAATTCCTACCTGCAGCTTTCGGTATGGGAAAAAGGCTGGGTTATTCAAGGAGAAGAAAAAAGACCCAGAAGAGAAATCTGAGGATTTTGCTGTAAATGTATAATTAGACACCACGTATTGCCATGCTGAGGGCATAAGAAATTCTGTGAGAAACGTTGCTTTAAAGATTGGGTTAACAGAAGATATACACACAAAACATATATAACAGTGTCTTACAAATAGCACTACCTACAGTATTTTTTTGCACTTATGATGGAAGGCTTTATTGACCAAATTCAAGCCTATGTTTAACATTAATATACAAGCAGATGGATATGAAAACTGCAAAATCAATGCATGTAGATACAGTTATTCTGAAAAAGCAACTGTTTTCTGTCTCTCTGTCCACTCATAATATTTTTTCTTGTGGCAGAAATGCCTCCAGACTGTTGCTATACTAGGGGCACATCGGAGCAGATACAAGGCTTCAGCTGCGTGTCTCCCAGAATTTTGCTGTCAAACAAAAATGGGTGGAAAAATATGAAGTTAATTTCTCTCTTTGGTGCCAGGGTGTTGGTTTTGTTGGTGTTTTTTTGTTTGTTTGTTTGTTTGTTTTCAGTTTTTTTGGGGGGTGGTGATGGTGGTGGTGGTGGTTTTTTTGTTTTGTTTTGTTCTTTGAAGGGAAATTCCTAGGAATAAGACTTGTTCTGCTTGTCACTAAAAACGAATAGTTGCCAGCTAGCCTGTAACTCTGAGGTGAAATTTTTAAGATGATTTTAAAGAGAGATATTGCAATACCACCAGGATAGGCAAACAGGGATGAACAACTCCTTTAAATAAACTAGTTTAGCATCTTTATGAAGGAGGGTGGGGTATATAAAAGAAACAAACAAAGCTCAAGATGAAAAGCCTGCCTGATTCTCCTGCCATTTACACCAGTTTTACTCGATCATAAATTCTGGTTTCACTGAAGTTATTCAGATTTACTTCTCTGTAGATGAGCATTCAGGTCCTATATTTCTTGGGAAACATCACAGGTGCAGAAGAGGCTATGAGAATGAAGATTTAACAGTCTAAAAAGTGATAATTGATTCAAAAAGTCATGTATTGAAGATGAGCTCTAAAGATATCCGTTAAGGGTGATAAGTAATTAAGACCCAGTTAAAATCTACACAAACATTTGCCTCTTCAGTTTTCTGAAGGAAACTTTGTGTACTTTGGAATTCATCAAGAAAAAATATATCACTGCAAGAACACTCAGGGAGTTTGGCCAATGAGCAACATCACTTGAGAGGTCTGAACCCTTCCCTGGTTTTATGCAAAGTGAACAGCAGGCAACAAGACCAGATTTCAAAAAAAAAAAAAAAAAAAAAAAAAAAAAACAGAAGATAAATAATAACTGAGGTTCTCAAATGGAGATACTGCTGGATCACAGCAAGGGATAATGAAGTGTATGTGGGGCACTTGGGTAAGCACATCCCCAGGCCAGTGCAACCCCATGGGCCCATGCACAGCCCCATGGGCAGGGGGAAGCCTCAGGGCTGTGATGGGTTTGGCAGAGCCGCTGGGAGAGTCCATACATAAGTGAGGAAAGCTGGGCCATGAGGTTGTGGCGGATGCTTGCACGAGATCAAGAAAAAGATGACTCCGTGGGGTCAGTGGTGGATGTGCCCATGACGCTGGTGCTTGCTGCACCCAGGAGGACCAGGGCTCCAGATGACCCAAGGGGCTCCCCACCACCCCACCAGGGTTTTGGAGGCCCAACAGGGATCCCGGTGGCACCTCCAAGAGGGACCCAGCTGTGAGCATCCTCACCCTGGGTAGCCCCGGGGAGGCCGTGGGGGCTGCTCCACTTGGGGGGGCTTTGGCTTGTAGGGGCATGGTAAGAGGGGTGCAGAGCAGCTCGCTGCCCCCTGAGTGCTGGGACAGACCCCAGGCTCCCGCCTCGGGGAGCAAAAAGGCGGCCTGCAGGTTTCGGGGACAACAGGACGCAGCATCGATTTTTATAATCCACGACCGAGGGATTAATCCTTCTAAAGAAGGCATCAGTGCCGGACCGGTGGCTGGTTTTGTTGCCCGGTTTGCTGCTGCTTGTTGTTGTTGCTGCTGCGGGAACGTGCCCGCAGCGCAGGCGGGGGTCGGGCACGGTGCCCCCCGCAGCAGCGCCCGGCGGCTGCGCGCAGCTGGCGGCGGCGGGGGCAGGAGGCACGTCGGAGGGAGATGTGCCCGGGCGCCTGCCCGCGGCCGGCAGCCCCTCGGGGTTTGTGGTCCCCCCTCCACGCCTCGAGGAGCGGTGGAACTCAGAAACCCCAGCGCCAGGCGGGAGGAGAAGCAGGGAGCATCCCCGAGGCCCGGGGAGCCCCGGCCCCGCGCCCGGCTCCGGCTCCGGCGGGGCCCCGGCAGCCGCAGCCTGCGCTGAAACTGAGCAGAGCCTCCCCGCCACCCCCAGCTCTGCTTTCTTTCACGTCTAATTTGATAGGAGGGTGATTTCAAGCTTCCCACAGTTACAACTTTTCTTGATTTCTCCCTTTGCCCCCCTCCCCGTGCATTTATTACTTGCATTTAATTAATTCCTTCTTTGCGTTTCCTTTCCTGTTAATCTTTGGGTGACTGCTTTGTACATATGGCAATCTGATAATGAGGGAGTTTATCCTTATTCTCCATACTTCTCCACTGCGATGCCCCCCCTTCCAGGGACTGGTATATCGATCATCTTTCCTTGGGGAGGGGGACAAGGTAAGAGGGGTGATAAAAGATTTGCAGTGTCCCACACCATTAGGAATAGCTTTTATTCCTTGGCACTGTTTAATCAACTGCTATATCAAGTCATGCTGTTTAAGCAACCACATCAAAAGAACATACCCTCTTTTGTATAAATTATATATTCCTTGTATCTGTCTTCTCACATGCACACAGACAGGGAGATAAAACTTCAGTTTGTTTTTTAATAACATGAAGCAGGTATTTAGCTGTTATACAACTTGTTTCTGCAGCTGAGGTGGTTGATAAAAACCTAGAAGACAAGCTACTGGCTTTCTAACTTTTTACCCATACCCAAGTCAAAACGCCTAAATTTAAAGTCGGGAAAGATAAATCAGTGATTCACTGAAACTCTGCACAGAAGCATAAATAACAGAAGAAAGGAATACGCTACACGAGAGGGAAGAGCACCAGTTAGAGTCGGTTTGAGAGTTTCAGATCACTTCTTTCGGCTTTTTTCTAAAGTTTACGTAAAAAGATCACTTTGTCCCTTGAGAGTCCGTGTTGTCCTGCTTGTTACAATTTGCGGATATACAACTTTTTTTACCACTTAAAAACTAATTTTAAAGTCCATTTTCAAGTGGTTTGAGTTGATTACGACTCAGCTCTATATCACAGACCGGAAAACTCCCATATAATTGCTTGCCCCAAAGAGCTGCCTCTTTTTTTTTTTTTTTTTTTTTTTTTNNNCTTTTTTTTTTTTTTTTCCTTAAATAAAGTTGATTTTTTTTTTTTTCCTGAAAGAATGGACTTCGAATTACTTCAGCATGTCATCTTGGTATTTTTAAGAACTCTTTAAAAACTTAAAGTTTCTAGATTCTTGGACAAATTATACTTTCTTTGCAGCAAAAGTAAGTGAGCTCCTTACAGGAACAGAAGTGTTTGTTCATATGGGACTCTGCTTTTCTGTCTAACCTGCTCTATCAGCCCCATCTCTGCAATTTTGCTCGTCTCTCAACACCTTTGTCTGATTAGTAGCTTTTGGAGATGGGGATAAAGACATCACTTGCCACGCTGCATGAGATAACAATTAATTTAACATTAAACTTATCCCCTTTCCATTCACTTTGCTTGGATCGATCTCTGCTAATTGTGTTTGCGGATGCTTTCAACACTACGCTTTTCTTAAAAACTTAATGACACCCCGCAAGGAGGTGTAAGAGTCTAAAGCGCTCCTCTTCGACGTCGACCAAAGAAACAAAGAATACAGCCCCAGCGTGCTCAGGAGACCATCTATTTTTAATCAGCTGACTTTTTGTGCACTTCCTAAGGTACTACATTATTTTAAACTGGGTGATAGTTCTGGTCGAAAAAAAAAAAAAAGTGCTGTTTAGATCTCTCCATATTGCAGTTGTGTGATACAAAGTCACACACGCTAACTTCATAAAACTGCCGTCTCCTATCAGACTTAGTTGTTTCTTCCTTTAAAGTAGTCATTTATCAGCTAAAAGGGGAGTGTGTTTAAAAATGTATGGTTTTATGAGGGAGAGCAATGTCTCTTTTCAGGGGGAAGAAACCTGTTACAAAGCCACTTAGGTAGGTTCACCCTTAAATGGCATTATTTTTCCCCTGGGCTTTATTATTTCCCCAATACTTTTCTATTTGCCAGGTTCCCCGATAATTCGGCTTTTTCTTTCACTGCAACTGCCCTTAGAAACTTGACTTGCGCTGAGGCAGCCTGCTAATCTTATTTATTTTTTATTTATTTATTTTTTATTTCACAGAGGCATCTGTTCCTCTTGCTGACAAATGTACCATTCTGCCAAGAAAGTTTTTTTTAAAAACAGCGTGTAATTGATGTTATCCCAAGAAAGCGCAATCTCCACCCCTTTCAGCTCCAAGCCCTTCAGGTAAAAGGAAAAAAAAAATCTTTCAAGAATTTGTTGCCTTTTTGAGGGTTAAAACATCAGAAGACAAGCTTGTCTCGCCTTGGCCAATCAGCTCTCGGCCCTGGCAGCTATAATATAGAACTAAAGGCAGACTCCTCTCACAAGCGTCTTGCTTTGCTACCATTAAAATCAGACCCTTTTTGTCTCTCGATTGCTGTCTCCCGACCAAACTCCGATGTGTTCCGTTATCAGCGACCTAAAGCCTGCCATTCCAGCACCTGTCTTGATAGGGATCGGTGGATAGTATACGATTCAGAAAGCAGACAAGGACATAGGAGGAGAGAGAGCTCTAGAGAGACAGCCAGGGATAGGCACAGAGAGCTTTGAAGTAATTGGATTCAATGGACGAAATGCTGCTGTTGACAAGAATTCTCTTGGTGGGCTTCATCTGCGCTCTTTTAGTCTCCTCTGGGCTGACTTGTGGACCAGGCAGGGGCATTGGAAAAAGGAGACACCCCAAAAAGCTGACCCCTTTAGCCTATAAGCAGTTTATTCCCAATGTGGCAGAGAAGACCCTAGGGGCCAGTGGAAGATATGAAGGGAAGATCACAAGAAACTCCGAGAGATTTAAAGAACTAACCCCAAATTACAACCCTGACATTATTTTTAAGGATGAAGAGAACACGGGAGCTGACAGACTGATGACTCAGGTAGAGCCACAGAGATACCTGTATTTGTGTTTGTTAACCTCTCTGAGCAATCCTA
>VXAL01011654.1:0-69473 GCA_013399475.1 Chauna torquata
CGCGGGAAGGCGCGGGGGCGCCGCGCTGAGCCCCTGCTGCCCGCGCCCGCGGCGGAGCGACCCGAAAGCAGAAATACGCGGTTAATGGTAATGCAGATGGCGAAATGAAAATTATTACTTAATGCAGATTTTATTTCGCCCGAGTCATTTAAAAAAAAAAAAAAAAGAGCAGCGATAATTACCCTCCCTTCGACCCAATTAAAAAATGACGGTTAATGGAGATTTGTATGGACTTGCATTTAGCATGGGGGGGGGGGAACGGCTAATTGCAGGCACTAATTAGGACTCTAATCCCCCTCCCAGCAGGCACAGAGATGCCCCTGAATGCCGTTAGTTGAAATCACTTAAGTGTCGGTCTGTCTGACCTCCAGGGGCACAAACGAAAAGAAATTGAAGCCCGATTTTTAAATTTCAAACCAAAAAAAGAGACTTTAATGACAAGTTCACGCAATGGAGAGGAAATGTAAAGCTCAGCGGAAGCGTTAATTCCATGGCAATGGTGTAAAATAGTCTTTCTGTATAAACAAGGCAAATATTGATAACGGGGGGGCGGGGGGGGTCATTTGTTTCGTTCTTCGTAGAGCTCCACAGAACGAGCCAACTATAAATTATCGAGAATTTAGGGCTGAGAATTACGTTGGGGGATTATTACTCCCTCTTAGGACTGATCTGTAGGAGACATTAGGAGAACACAGCAAGCTCCGCATTGCAATAGAAATCGTGTTGTTGCCAAGAAAGCGTGATTTATAAAGTGGAAACATCTTTAAAATGCACTCGCTATCTTTTTAATGTTCGGCTGCTTCATTGTGGGAGGGAAAAAAAAAGAGATTATTTTATATTAAAAGGATCATCAAAAGATAAAAAGTTTATGTTAGCAAAGTTCCCTGAACTTTGCATAAAACCGCTCGCCTCCTTCGTACATAAAATCCTGCACCTCGCGGTGCGCAGCAGACAGGACGCTGCGGCCCATAAATCAGCCCTTTGTCTTGTTCCTCCCAGTTGAGGTTTGTTCTAATTACGAATTTGCACTCGAGAGAGTTTTCTTTTGCTGCTTTTTAAGGGCCGAACGCAGTGCGCGACTCGCTCCGTCCTCGCTGGTGCCTGCGCTTGTAGGCGCCCAGGAGCTCCGGGCTGCCGCGGGGGGAACCGCGCCCGGCGGCCCCGGGGAGCTCCGCGGGGGCGCGACGGGGCGGCCACGCCCGGGCACTGCGCGGGTACCGCGGCGTGGGCATCCACCCAGCATTCACAGCCAGCCCGTTTATAGTAAGGTTTTCATTCGTCAGAAAATCCTCCCGTTTAGAATAAAAGTTTTCCAGAGGTCCTGGTAAATCAAATTAATAAAATCAATGTAGAATGTAAAGGGGATGTGGTGCATTAGAGCATGGCGGTGAAGATGTGCAGCTGCTGTCCTGTCCAGGATACCTGTCCTGCAGCCCTGCTGTGTGCTGGACATGCGTGCTGGCTTTTGTTAGGACACAGGGTGCCCTGGCGGGGCATGCACCTTTCCTGCGGGGCTTGAGGCATGCAGAAGTGATGGGGCTGTGGGAGGGGTGGCTCGAGCAGAAAGCAATGGAGGTATTTCATTATAACCCTGCTTTTCCAATGTGATATTATTTAACTGAACAATTGCAATTTTTTTTTTAACCTTGCGGCAAAACCCACTTTGTCTTTCGTAATTCTTTGTTAAATCTCATCTTCCAAACCCTGTTTCTGCAGGAAGTTAATCTTCGCGTACACATTCTTGCTGGCTCAGGATTTCTTGCTTTCTGCTTGCTTTTATTTAGCTCTGGCCGTTCTCTAGTTTTTCCAAGGTGCCAGTCTTTGCAGCATCGTTGTTTCTATCCAGATATTGCCAGGGACAAACAATTTGATGCAACCTATGGCAAATCAGTAAAAAACAGAAGTTTATGGGATGTCTGGTCACATTTTCCTGAACAGTTACTGAAGAGAAAAAGAGGTCATTCCTCTGTAGTAGCACAGCCTTCCCAATGATGTGAACAGGAGGCTTGAGATACTGAAATTGAGTTTTGGCCAGACTGCAGGATGTGCACAGGTACAAAGATAGCCTCAGTCTTTATAGTAGCAGGTTTTAGGAAGCAAACGTAGGAAAATATTGCACAGAAAAAAATCAATAAAGCAGCTTGCATGTGTGGAAAAGACGCAACCCCTCTTTAGATGTTCAAGTTTCATTTTAAGAGTGGCTTATTTCAGTTTAAAAAAAATCTGTTCTTAATCAACTTTAGTAAACCAAAATAAAACTAGTTTTTAGGACATCAAGGTCTGAAGAAGTATAAATGCTTTGGCTAAGCTGGTGCAGCTTTCCTCTGTGAATAATCCTTTAAAAGTTAAATTTTCCATGGCTCCGTAGGGCATATGGATGCCCAGTTCTCATTGCAATTAAAGGGAAATATTTGTCCAGAATCTTTTGAGGCAGTTACAAGAATCTCTGCTAAAGGTTTTTGATCCAAAAGCAAACCTTAATATCCGAGATCAGCAGTGGAATGTGAGCCATCAATTTAAAACTTGGAAATAAAGTAGATATTTAAGGAATGTTTGATCTGCTTAGTCCTAAATTCGGGGTCCTGGAATTACCCTGTTAGGGCAAACTCCTGCTTTGAGAGAAAGGAGCAGCAGCAAACTGCAGCGGCCCTTGGCCGTGCTGTTAACGATGTCGACAGCTTTGGCAAGGAGGACGGAGCTCTTGCATGCCGAGCAGGGCAAGGATGGGATTTTATTTTTTTGTATGCTTCTGTCTCCAAACAACAATCCTCGCTTTTAGTCTCTTAAAGACATGGGATGCTCACAGTCATGTGTGTTCCCAAAACCTTCGCAGCTCGTCCTTAGGCTGGAGCCAGGGCTGCAGGGAAGGGTTTGGCCAAGCCCAGAGCAGAGGAAGAAGATCCCCACTGCCGCCCCGGCTGCACCTTTGCCTCGAAGCCCGCAGCGAGCCCGCGGCTTCTCCGAAAGCCCCCATGGTCCCACATGGCCGAAGGAGCTGGGCTGGCGAGGGAGCAAACCTGTCCCGAAACACGACAGCACCAGGTCGTTGCCCATGCTCTTGCATGGTTTCTTCCTGCGATAAAGCTGCCTGCGCCGATGCCTCCTGTCCTCCTGCACGTTGGGACCTTTCCTGCTGAACGTTGGTTCTGGCAAAATGAAAGCACCGGAGCAACGTTCTGCGGCAAGGAGCCCGCCCGCGCTTCAAGTTACCGTGGGGCAAAGAGAGGAAATGTTTCTAGACCGTGAAAACAGCCATGCAGTTAACCAAGTTCTCAAGTATGTGAGAAACAATGTTTTATTTAAAAATTAGATGCGCTAGCCAGAAAAAAAAAATACAACCTCACCATTCCAAAATATAAAAATCCCTTAACTGTCTGACCTTCTCATCACTAGGTCATGGTCCTGCCACCAGATAAATCTCTCCTATCTGTCCATAGACTGAGAGTTCAATGTTGCTTGTGTTAGTGACAGTGAATTTGGAGCTGAAAAATGAACTACTGATGAGAACTCCTGTTGAACCTGTATTGTTTGTTATTCTGAGGCAAGGATCTGGCATGGGCTAATCCAGCACTTCAAAGTTAACTGCTCTTACTTTGTATACAGAGCGTCATAGCGGAGTGGCGTGGGTGATAAGAGAAATAAGGGACTAAGGGTTAGGATACACTGGGAAAATGGGACCCTGTTGAAAAACTCTTTGATCTCTTTAAAGTATTTTCTGAAAGCAAGAATCTATCAAAAAGGAAATGCCATTTAAAAGGCTAAAAGAAACAGCTGACATCCCCAAATTTGTTTTAATCTGCCCAGGAGAATATTATTTTTAAAGATGCGTTAAGTCGATGGAAGAAATATTTGTCAAATGAAGGGAAATTAGAAAAAAGCGGAAAGGTCATCAGAATGAAAATGTGGTTCTTGAAGCCTCTACACACCGTTCCTTTCCCTCCTAACAATGAAGACAAGCAATAGCATCCTTAAGCTGCCATGACCAATTCTCAAGAGGAATTTGGTTACATGTTATTCGGGTTTTAGATCGGGTTTTAGATGTCTAGTCTGCCTTGGTGCGTTGAGAACATCACTGGAGGCATCTCCACATGCCCAGCAACTTCTGAGGAGGTGGTTCTTCAGCTGTGACATGGCATGTTAGCCAAGATGTTTGATTTTTTTTTGTTTTTCTGATCATTTCACAACCTGAGATACCATAGGCATCACCTTTCCAGACAGCACTGTACCGGAGCTTCTGAACACCCAGTCCCTAAAAGGCCACTTTACTTGACCACCCCAAAGTCAGGGACTGTAAGATCACTGTCTGTCCTTGGAAATCTGCGTTCTGTTGAAAGCCCTGTTGAAAGCAGGACTTCAGCTTCTGAATGGCTGAAGGGCTGTGGGACACTTTTACACCTGAAAGGACAGAAGGAAGCACTTGGTAACGTCTGAACCACCATCCATACCACAGGACACACAGTGGGCTCCAGTCTGCACGTTCTCGTGTGCTTCAGAGAGTGCCGATTCAGCCTTTGGTGAGGACATGACTAGGGTTGCTCCAGCGGGACTCAGGAGTCTTGTTTCCAAGCAGTTTTCCCTATGGAAACACCAGGCAAGATCCTTGCTTACCACGTGCTGGCCAGAAGAAGGCCCCCTCCCAGCTAGTGCATCAGCAGGAGCATCAGAAATGTTTGCGTCTGAGCAGGGAAGGGCAGATCAAACCCTTGTGAGCAGAAGGGGGTGAGGACCGAGGGGTCGGCAGAGACCATCCCATCACTCAGCAGTGCCAACACACGAGCCAGTGTCCCTGGGACATGCAGGTCCTGGCAAGCAGCGTGGCGCGGCGTGGTTGGTGCTCACACGAGCGTTTCCAGCTCTTTGATCAGCCCCGATGCTCTCGGCTTTGCTGGCCACGCAGGGCTGCTGTCCCCTGTCCCCACGGCGTTGCTGGGCACGGGTGTGCCGTGGGCGCCTGATTCTGCTGTGCAGCCGGGCTGCTCGTGGGGGGACAGGGACACGGGTCAGATGCCCACAGGGTGGCCAGGCCCGGAGAGCCTGAAGGGCTGGGAACCGCTGCCACACGTGGAAGCAAAGCTTTCCTCTTATCGCTCTGTTCCAAATCCAACCAACCAATTACACATTAATTAAACTTTGTTTGAACATAATAGGAGCTTTGGCTCCATGTCAGTAACTGCTCCATGGTCAAGGGGATTGGATAGTAGTAGAATAAATAAATAAACAAGAGATGCTTATTCTAACAGTTCATTTTAAAACAATTTGTGAATATCATGTAGAGATAAAATGTGCCTAGCATAAACTTAGCTAAGCAATGACTGCTTCATTATCAGAACAAATAATTCACTAGCACATCATCTTTGAAGCTTGGGAGGGCTACAGAATTGTGCTGCTTGTTTATTTTCCTGGCTTTTACTGTTTTTGCTACATTTCATCTGCACCGAGCTGCGGGGACGGGTTTAGCCGGGGCTGTGGCAGAGTGGCACCGGCCCCGCTCATCCCTTCCGCTCTTCCCGAGGCGCCAACCTGCACCCCGACCCGCTGCCACCGGTGCCAGACCCGCTGGTTTAGGCCCGGATCAGATGTCCCGCTTGTGCAGGAGCGAGGCAGCGCAGCCTTTGTCCCGTGGTCGCTTTCTTTGAGGGCAGCTGTGGTGTGGCAGCATAAAAACACGTTTAACATCTCTGCGCTGCAGTGGGAGCTGCCACCATCGCTGTGCCCTGCCACTGCTGGGACCTTGGGGCATGGAAATGTCCCCATCCCCGCTCTGACATCCAGCAGCGAGTTGTGAGGGGCATAGGAGACTGTCAGGGTGTTTTTGAGGGGTCTGCCTTGTCCCTTCTTCAGTGGTGGGAGGTGGAGAGGGGGTCAGTGGGTTGTGGATGTGTCCAAAATTGGGGTCTGTTGACACGGCGCTGTTGGGGCTGGTGCTTGGCTGCTTGTGCGGTGTCCGCCTGAGCAGGGCCGGCGGTCACACAGTGCGCTGCGGGGCCGTGGCCACAGCCGTCGCACCTAACGTGTGCGTGGGTTAGGCTCATCGTGCGGGGCCTTCCGAAAAAAGGGCATAAAAGGGGAAGAAATTGGCCATGGGAACAGCACATTTGCGCACTCAGGGAGGTCGCTGCAGCCCCAGGACACCAAGTCCGACCGAACTTTGGGTCTGAACCAAAGGCGGAGAGGCCAGGAGCTGCTGCTTTTAATCTCCTGATTGCCGGTGTCTTAAACTCTGCCTAATGTCTGGTTTATCCTGCGCCACGCGCGTGTGCTCAGCACCGAACCCTGCTGAGCTTCCCCGTTGCAGAGCAGCCTTGCGGCTGCAGCCACCCTGGGGCACGCTCCCCGGGAAGTCCCAGATTCACCAGTTTTGTGACCGGTTTCCACACAGCGCAGCTCTTCCCGGGTTTGGGTGGCAGGACCAAGGGCGGGCGAAGCACCGGGCTGAGCTCTCGCAGCGAGGCGTTGGCGAGCTTTCAGCGCAGCGGCCGGGAGTTCCTCGGCCGCTGCCGGTCTCGGAGCGGGGCTGAAGGCAACCGATGATGAAGCAAGCTATTGTCAGGGAAAGCTGGCCGATGGGGAGCAGGCGAACGCTCCTCATCCTCTGCAGAGAACGCCCATCCGCAGGAGAGTTCCTGCCTGCGGAGACTTGGCAGAGCGCTGCAATCACTGCTGAGCGTCCGGCCCGCTGCTGTGCGGCTCCACTGACCTGCAGTAAATTTGGGGAAGCAGGCAGGTTTTTGGCCACTTCCCAGGGCTCACCGGGAGCTGCACAGACCCACGGTGGGCACGGCTGCACTGCAGCAGCCCCGCGGCTCTGCTGGGGTTTCTGCTCCCCTCTCTTGCAAGGAGCAGGACGTGGTGTTAGGTGCTCGTGCACCCTTTTTTTTTAATTGAAACTCTATGACTGCATTTTGTTGGACCCAGCTCTTCGATTTGTCATGCCTTCCCACCAGAAATGCACAACCCGTGTTTGTATCGTATTGCAAAGAGATATTTACTAAACGAGTCCCTGCCAAGGGGTTGAGAAATATGTTTTCATTAAGAAAATTAAACTGACAAGTCCCTGGACAGCACATTAGTCGCATATTTTTTTTTTAAAGGCCAAAATGCAGCAGCTAATAATAATGATGAAATGTCCTGCACAGCCAAATTGCTAAAACCTACCCCATGTTTTCCTGGAAAAGAATGCAGGGAGTTGGCAAACGTGGCTGTAGCTCGGCTGTTGACTGCCGGGCCCAACGCTACCACTGCAAGATACCGAGCGGTTTGCAAGTTAAGCAACACCTTCAATCAGATGCGAGTCCCCATTTGTTATCCTCAAAGAATTTCAGCTGTATATATTATAGTAGTACTTTGGCTCTTTGTATTTATTTTAGAGGGCTATACTAAAGAACATTATAAACTCAGGCATGTCCATGCTGTATGAAGTCCATATGCTGAAGCTTAATTTTAAATGCCATTAAAAAAGCACTTAACATTTACAGTATATCAGTCCGGCTACTTTAGCAGCTTGGATGTACTACGGTAAATGAAATGATTGAGGAAAAAAAGAAATTCAGAAGCTCGATGTTATAAAAATCCCTGACGCAGGACGTTTGCCGGGTACAATGCAGCAAATGTCAAATCACATTGATGTCTCTTCTGGTTTTTAACCAATTTCTCCTCTTTTTGGTTTCATTTTTAAATGTAATTTTAAGGCCTAATTTAAAAAAAAAAAATCTTGGCATTCAGATTGGATTCCTTATGCAATTTTTTTCAATGTGTGAATTGGGCTGTGTATTCGCAAATTGAAATGTCCTACTGTATTTATACAGGTGCTTACCTGTATGAGGACAAGGTTAAGAGGAGTGCAGAGTTTATGAATGAAAATCAAATACGGACATTGGTAAACCACCCCTTTTTAGTCCCAGCTAATTACATGGTAAACATCTGGAATTTATGCAGGGCGTTTAAAAGAGTCGATTGAGATGATTTCTAACAGGGTCCATTTTGTTGCCTTCTCCCCAAGCAGCGACAAAATGGTGCTGCCGAGCTGGGGCATCCCGGCCGCAGGAGGGGATGGCAGAACGGCCTGGGTATCTGGTGGAGCAATGACATCAGGGTCGGGCCCCTCGTTAATTAGGGCAATTATAATGACTCCAGGATGTAGCCATTTTCATCCTCCATCCCGTTATGCTGATGACAAGGAGACTTCACAGCCTGTTGCTACCCAGCGGGTTGCTGTCTCGGCTACTTGCTTAAAGACCGTGGTGAGCCAGTTTGCTCCATTGACTTTGTTGTTTTTTTTTTAACTGGATGAGGCAGAGGTTGGGAAGATGGAGCCAAGAAAATAGCTGCTCAGAGGATGTAAAGTGCCCGATCCTGCAAATCCTGGCTCCTGGTGCTTTCTCAAGGGCTGAGGAAGCCCATGGAGGTGCCCGTGCCGATCAAGACCATCTCTGTTAGATCGCATATGTGCTGACCGTATATACTGATTTCATGGCTGTAGCTTTATAAAAAAATATTCTTTAATATTGCAGAGATTCCATAGATACATAAGAGATACATAAGCAGCCTTTAATGATACACTGTTGTATTTGAAGCTCCCTATTTTTGCACTAGCCCTTTGCCCAGCCCATGGTCTGGAAGGGGGGAGTTTAATTCAGGTGATTACAAGTAGCGGTAATGTTCTGCAGCTCATTTGTCCTAGCGTGAATTCATCATGTGTTGGTGGTGGAGCTGCCTTTTGGGGCGCTGCTGCAAGTTTTCCATCAGTTGGAGCGCTGTTTCACGTTGCTCACTAACACGTTAACCCTTTGCTTTTCCTAAGGAGGATGTTTCCTAGTTACAAGGTCAAAGTGACTGGAATGAACCCCAAGACCAAGTACATCCTGTTGATTGACATCGTCCCAGCTGATGACCACCGGTATAAATTCTGTGACAATAAATGGTAAGAGAACATTTCTGCGTTTGCTTTCCTTTCAGTAAGAATTGCAATTGGATGGACTGTTTGTACCTTCCCACAGGGGATGCAGAGATGCAACAAGCACTAATGGCTGGAAGTTAAAACCAGAAACATTTAAAATTGAATATTCTGAACAGGCTGTGTGATTACCTGATGGCGCAAACTGCTAATGGAGGTGGTGGATCATCCATCTCCAAAGTGCGTGAGAATGGATGTCTTTTTAGAGGAGATGCTTTAGGTTAAGCATAGGTTATTTGGCCATGTGCAGGTGTAAGAGGGTGAAGCCACAGCCTGCTTTGTGCCAGAGGCTGGGCTGGGTGATCTAATGGTCCATTTTGGCCTTAAAATTATGTATCTGAGTGAGCTGAGAAAAGTTTTAAATTCCTTTCTCCTGTAGCAATATTTTGCATTTAGGAGATCAGCTACAAAGCAAAACATGGGGTCATTTACTCCAAGCCCTGTTCAGTCACGCTTGCTCCAGCAGAAGGGAGTGGCTCTTCTGCCTACCATAGTCCAGCTCCAAACCCAGCTTTTTTTCTTTTAATTTATTATTCTTCCTCCAGAGTTTCTGTCTCTTCCGTAATTCTTCCCTTCCCAGTGTCTTTGATAGCAAAGTTACTTACCCCAGAGGCAGATGGGGTTTTTGCTTGCTGACAAAGGAATCGTGTTGTTTTCTGTTTTGGTTTTTACCCCAAAATATGCCTAGCAGTCCCCCTTACTGAGAATAGGCCCTGCTTTTCCCCAAACCTTCTGCCTACTGCTGTATGGTGAAAAGACGAGCAATGGAAAACTTTGTAGTCGTTTTAATGGGAACAAGGCCGGTGACATCCTATAAAACTGCAATAATTTACTTGCACATTAGGGCTGCTCTATTTTTTAAAAATTCCTTTTCTGCTCGCTTTTGTCCTGGAGTGCCGCTGGGTAAGAGGAGCGGACTGAGGGCCTCTGCAGCACGCAGTCCACTTTGTGTTTTAACCATTAAGCCCTAGATGATGGATAGTTGTTAACTGTGTTTAATTTAGCTTTTGCCAGCCCTTGAGCTGTTTCCCCTTTTCATTTTACTGCTGCTGGAAAGTCTCTGTTGTTTTTGGTAATATTGCTTTTATTGGTGTTTTATAAGAGGGGAACAATACACAGTAATGGGGGAGTTGCCATTAAGTGATGCATCATAGCTAGATTTCACATCCATGAGCGTTAGCGGTGGGTTTGATGTGTGGGCAAGGGCAGCTGGCAGAAGGGATGCGAGGGCTGAGTGGGCCCAGCACCCAGCTCCTGGAGGGGGACAGCCCCGGCCCATGGGAGTCACTGCCCATGCCAGCTGCTGAGAACCTTCTCCTGCAGCAGGACACACTCCTGGAGAAGTGTGCGGGATCGTCTCCTCCTGCGGGATGGCCTTGGAAGGCTTCTTCCATGGCCAGCCCTCTCCAGAAATGCAGGCGAGATGTCCTCCTTAACCGATGTCAACGCAGTGATGCCCCCCAAGGCACTGCCACGCGGGAGCGGTGACGGTGTGGCTCTGCCAGCCTGCGGCGCTGGGGCAAGGAGACCTCAGACCCCGGGGCCAGCGGGAGCCTCTCGGAGCCCCATGCTCCGGCGCGTCCCCCAGGACAGGGCTGCTCCAGGGCTCCCAGGGCGGTGGTGGGGTCAATGGCAAAATGCTGTTACGTGGGGGCCGGCACTCAGCCCCGGTGATGCAGTCTGTAACCGCTGTGTTCGCAGGATGGTGGCTGGGAAGGCAGAGCCGGCCATGCCGGGGCGGCTGTACGTCCACCCCGACTCGCCTGCCACGGGAGCGCACTGGATGCGGCAGCTGGTGTCCTTCCAGAAGCTGAAGCTCACCAACAACCACCTGGATCCCTTCGGGCATGTAAGAGATAAGTTCTGCGAGGGTGCTCGTTAGAGGTGGGCCCATGAAACTGAATGTGTGTGGATGGGATGCTGGTTGGGATGTCCCGGCTGATTTAATAACGGGTAGCAATATCTGTTCTGTGATGTCGATGCAGCTGGGTGTGGAAGCACTGAATGCAATGGGCAGTGGAGCAGGATGACTGCCGGCATGCTTCCCCTCGCCGAAAGGCAGCGTCTGTCTTGTGTGGCCCTTGCCTGCCACATGCTGCCGACCTTTTATTTTCTACCCGGGAAGTTTCCAGGCAGCGCTGTGGGATTTTCAGCCTGTCCATTGCTGTGTGCAGCACACAGAGCTCACAGAAACAGGTTGCATAAACTCATTATTTTCGAAGCTGGCTTTGGCAACCCTATAAAAGATCAAGTATTTTATTTGGAAAATCTTAATTCATGTGTTTTCCAAATGCAGAACTGGGAAACACACCGTTATCTACCACAGTGCATTTAGTAACTGGGACCGAGGGCCCTTCCAAACTGCCAGGCAAGCACACATATATGGCATATAAAAATAGTGACCCGTCTGGGTTTCACTGTCTGAGCTGAAAGTCATGTAAAAATAAACAAACCCCACTGGCTGGAGAAAGGGAAGATAGGGTTTTAAATCCCTTTGTGTTTAGTGCCGTGCCATCAGCTCCTCCTACGAACCCAGGTAAGAGAGTCGACTTTTATCCTTATATCTGTTTTTTAACCTGCTGTGCTTTTAAGCAGCGGCACTTTGCAGGGTGGGGGGCTGTGAAAAGGTCCTGAACAAGGGTACAACGTGAGGAGAGGGGTGTCTGCCTTGATCAAAGTGGCCATGCATCCAACCACTGAAGAGCTTATTTTCACGTGGAGTAAATTGTCACGATGCCACCTAAAAGCCATGCAGGAAGAGTTAAATTCTTCCGCAGGTGAACCAGAGAGAGGCAGGATAACCCTGGCAGTTCAAAAAGCTGTTAGAGAGCCAGAATTTTTGCTGCACTCATACTTTTCTGCAAGTTTCACACTCCAAAAAGCACATGCACAAGTCCCAGTGCCGTGGCGGAGCCCAGCCTGGCAGCGGCATGGGGCAAACGCGGCAGATCCGGCACTGACCCTGCCCCAGCCTGCTGACCCCAAGGAAGCATGTGCGAGCTTCAAAGGCACCTCGGCACCATTTCATGCTGACACTATTAATCACAGGCGATCTCTCCCCTTCACTTGTCTTTAAGGGGAAAAGCACCACGGAAATGAAATGAAAACAGCTTACACTGGGGTCGCACAGTAAAAATTACACGGAGTCCTCACATGGCAAAGTGAAGGTGTCCGCCGCTGCACCGACCTGCTTGCTTTCCATGTGTCATTTCTGTACTCCCGTTTTTTTTCTCCTGGTTAGCTGTGTAGCTTAATATATTGCTGTTTATGTTGTAAAATGTAAACCATAAAACATACAGGATGTTCGATGTGGCCGTAAAACAAACAGGATGTGCAGTGTTGTTTTTGCAACTTTAAATGCTAGCTTTTCCTGACTTTCATTTTTAACTGCAATTTTAACACTGCATTTTAACAGGGAAGGTTTTTTTCCCCTTCTAATGAGCACTCCGTTCTCCCATGAAGCTTCACTGGTGACACAGAGGGGACTCTGTTTTGCATTTTGGGGAGATACCTGCAGCATGGCGCAGTGGCCCCGCTCCGTCCTCTGGTGCCACATGAGCTGTCCTGCCCCGTACCACAGCACAGCACCTCTGGTCTTACGCTGCTGGGAAAATGCCTGGAATAAATCGCCTTAAGTGCCTGTCACTGGGTCACTGTGTGGTTCAGGCATTGAAAACCTGCCGCACTGTGTGGGAT
Organism: Chauna torquata; assembly: GCA_013399475.1. NCBI lineage: Eukaryota > Metazoa > Chordata > Aves > Anseriformes > Anhimidae > Chauna > Chauna torquata. The sequence continues at coordinate 12,650 of VXAL01011654.1, forward strand.
TTAGCCATTTCTCAGACAGTTCCTCTTTAGGCTTCTAAATTAATGGTCTGCTTTTGAGAAACCCAGACTCAGTACCAGGTTAGCATGAATTTTCATAGCAGAAAATCCTGAAAACCGTTCTGTTCCTGTTGCAGCCGCGGCTGATGTCCCCGGCACAGAGGCAGTGCCTGCCCAGCGCAGCACGGTCCTCCCAGCCCTGCCTGCCACTCCGCAGCAAAGGCATTAAATTACGAAAAATAACAGCTTCTCATTTCCAGGAATTTGTTCCCAGCGATTGCAAACCCTCTCTTAAAGCTGCCTAAAACAAACAAGTCAGAAGAGCCACACGGTTTGTTTGCCTTCTCGCGCTCCAGCGAAGCTTGCCTCCCATTTCCTTTTGTCTTTGATTTTCTCCAAACCTCAAAACCACGCTGAGCGATTTCTCCGGGCTGCCGCCGGTGCTTGCTTCGGGTGCGCGGGCAGCTGCCCGGCCTCGTGCAGCCCCCCGCCTGCCCTCCCGCCCCTCAGCATCGCGCCCGGGGAGCGGAGCCTGCAGTGCGGAGGCGCTCGGAGGATCTCCCGGGCTGGTGATGGTGGAGGTGCTGGAGCACAGCGGGCTGCTGGGCTCCGTCCCCCGCCGCGGTCGTGCTGGATCGCGGGGTGCCCAGGTCTCACCTGGAAAACCAGCAGGCAGCAATTCTACGTTATTCCAGTGAGTTCGCTGATACGTGAACCCCTGCCCTGACTGTGGGCGCTGTAATAGCTGCTTAACATCACAGACGAGCAGCGTGATGCAGTTCATAAAGAGAAGTGTAGGTACAATTGAGGCTTAAATTAAGTAAGTTAAACAGCTTAATTAATAAGCCGCGGAGCTGAAGCCCGTGCTGCAACCCATGGAATTAGACTGAAGATTATTTACGCGGATTGTCAGAGGGGATGCCTTACAGGCTGCGCTGGAAAGCCTCGCTTTCTGACACTGATCCCGAAAAACCCAGCCACTAACCACTCCTCTGGACTCCGGTCTCCAAAACCACGCTCCAGCTTCTTTCCCTGGCCAGTTATCTTTTGTGGTAAATGATTAGAGTTACAGTCAGAGGCATGGGAGGCATTTTTCAATGCAGACAAATAAAACTTTACAGATTTTAAATAAGAAGAAATTAAGTGCAGAGCTCTGTAATCTGCGTGCAAAACCCTCTGGGTGAGTCGCAGCGAGCAGGTTTTGCGGAAGGGAAGCTCGTGCCCGCTCGCACACCACCAGCCGAGTGTGGGCTGTATATGTTACTCTTGGGGGATTTTTCAACCATGAAAGGCTTCTTTCACACCGGGCTTAACAACTGAGAAATGCTCATGTTGAGAATGGATTAAGAAATCAGCAGTTACTGTAACGTTCAGCTACGGAGAGGTCAATGTGAGCCTAAAGAAAGCATTGTAAGCCACCTATGCTTAGAGTAAAATCTTAATGTATGTATTTTTCAAACCTCCGCGCGCAGGGATAATCAGCCTGATAGAGCCTCTGGTTTCTGTCGGTGTGCTGCGTGTGACCGTCCGTGACTCTGGCAGAGCCGATGCTTCGCTCTCTCGTGCCGTGCACGGAGCAGGCAGCAGCACGCGCTGCGCCTGCGGGGACGGGGACGGGGACGGCTCCGCAGCGTTGGCGGCTGCGCACGGTGGCACCTCCCGCACAAATCCCTGCCGTGCTCCGCCCGGGAAGCAGCTCACTGTGTTTCCAGATGAGAAATGAGAATCACTCCTTCATAAGGAACCAGGTTATGTCATAACACGTGCTAACTTAGCAGTTAGCTAACACGGACCATAGTTAAATGCACAAAAATAACCTTTCGGTTGGAAAGGACAGCAGGATGCTCGTATTTCTTTCAGGAGGTTAGTTGAGGGCATATGGGGAAAAATTGAGCGAGTCCTGACAAATACTTCCGTAGTGATAAATGCTCATGAATGGAATTCCACTTTCTTCAGAGGTTTCAAGTATGTAAACAGCGGGGTGGAGGGCGCCCGTGAGACAGTCCTTATGGACCCAGACCCTCTGTGAACGCGGGCTGTTCGCGCTGCAGTGAGGTGGTTGTCCTGTGCAACTCACTGAAGTGAGTCTGGCGTTTTTGCTGTTGTTTTTCTGTTTGGGCTTTTCTTCATCTCCTGACACAAGGTGTTACTGAAGCTGCTGAAACTGGCAGCTCTCTGAAGCAAAAATCATCTTCTTCTTTTGTGTGTGTGCAGTGCTGATCAGTGCAGCATCGGTGCCTGGGGCACGGCCGCGGCACAGGTGGCACCACCAACCCTGGGACACGCGCACGCCCTCAGCCCTGGCTCCCTGAGCCCCCGCAGTGGGTCCCGGGGCTTTGGCGAGGACACCGTGAAGGGTCCCTGCCCCGACGCTGCTGCGGGCACGCAGGGAGGTGTGTGGTGCAAGCACCGGGCACTGGGGGGCACAGGGCGAGCGGCAGGGGTTAAGCACTGCCCTTAAGCACGGGGTCTGCTATGAAGCAGCAGAAACTGGTAATTAGGGCAGACTTCCATTTGTTTACGCTGCGTACGTGATAGACAGAGAGGATGCCTTTTGTGGGATGCAAATAGCCGCTAACTGAGAGCCAGCTTTCGGCGCTGCAGCAGGAAGGGCTCCGGTTCGGTCGCTCCCCAGCGGTCCCCAGGGAAGCTGGCAGTGCCGAAGTTCAGTTTGGTTTTGATTGTTCTCCTGAGGACCTTCCGCATGCGGTTTTCAGACCGCAGAGGAGATAACACAGGCTGCAGCTCAAGGGAAGCCGCCTCGCCCAGTGCAGTCTGTCTGGAAGCAAAGCATAGCTGACTTCCAGCCCACCTCTTCCTCCGGCCGCAGGCAGCTCTGACCACGCGGAGCCGTGGACAAACGTTGCACATAGGCGTGAAGAAACGCTGGAAAACTGCAACGGAGCGAGCACAGCGTATCGGGGGTTTGCTCTTGTTAACGACTCCATTGAAATCCAGCCCCTGCCAGCGGGATCGGCCTTTCTCATGGGCTGCTGCAGGCGGCTTGGAAAGAGCGATAGCATCGCATCAGTATTTCTGGCAGGCCTCAGCTGGGCCCAGATCAACTGGAAATTATTTTCTTTTTACAGAATACATAAAAAAATATTCCTGCGGAAAAAAAGACAAGTAGAAAGACAAGTAAATGGAGACTAGAAGTGGAGACTGGGACAGGTGACAGTGGAGATCAGTGTAATCCCCGCGGCACAGAGCTGCTGCACGTGGTCGTGCTGCGCACGCTGCACCTGCCTCGCTCCTTGGCTGCCGGCGGGGCCTTTTGATCGCCGCGGCGCTCCCCACCTGCTTCCAAAACGCGGGGTTGTTTTAGTTTCTGGGATGTAACCTGCTGAGGCTTAAAGCTACAGGGTATTGTGGATGGTCTGTCACTTCTGCTAACATTTTAAGTGATATTCCTGATTTTCTTGACCCAAGTCCACTATTTACTGGCTTTACTTTTTACTGCTGATGAGTTTGTTACTCCTCTCCATACTTCTTATTTGCACACTTGATTTTATTTGGGGTTTTCCTCTCATTTTTTGATCAATTTAATTTTAGCATATTTCTCTCTTAGCTTGCCAGGCGCACTCAGGCACTTTGATTAGGTTAATGTCCTCTTAATCTTACGAAACCCCAAATTCAATTATTTAGGATTTCTTTTATTCGTTTGCTTCGTGCCTTGCAGCCAAGCCGTGTCCGCATGGGGATGACGCCACAGGGCCACCACTGTGCCCAGGCAAAGTTGTGGCGTCGCTGGTGGCACCTGGCGCGTCCTCGCTGAGGCCAGGCCTCCGCCACCTGCAGCAGGAGAGCAGGTTCACGTCCGCCTCCTCAGCTCGTGAGTTCTTCATGCACGCTGCCCGTCTCTCCCGTTACTAAACTAGTGTTTTCTCAGTCCATTTAAAACTTCTTAAAAAAACTTTTGTCCGGCTCTAAATTTGAAGTCAATTTTTTGGGGGAAGATCTCTGCTAAAAGAAAAGCCAGGAAAAGGTATTTCCTTTTTTTAAAACCATCCATTTTAGGAAATGCCCTACAGCTGATCTGACAAGTAGTGGTGCGCAGTAAAATGGTAAAGTCCAGCATGAAGTTTTCCGTTGGCTGCTTTGCTCCTGCGAGAAAGCAGCAGAGCTGCGTGCCGCAGGGGACGGCACGTGTTTTGCAGGGACGAGCAGATCCGAGAGCGCGGTCTAAAGAGCTGGGTAAGAACCAAGCAGAGGGGTGCTGGGTTGGAAAGAAGATTTACATCTCTTGTGTTAAATCTTTTTGGTTTTACATGACTGGGTTATATGAGTCAAATGCAGTGGATTTTCGTAAAGTTTAACTAGAATCAGACTCCGAAATCTTCTTCCAGCCTTGGGTGGGGAGCTGGCCTGGAGCAGGAGAACGTGACTAGGTCACGGCTGGTGAAGGAGCTTTGGTGTCGGCCGGTGACAGTGGCGCGGGGCGGCTCAGGGTGCTCTGGCGGGTGACATGCCTGGCACCTGCCCCCTCCGTCTCCATTCGGAAATTACGAGTTAGTGTGGAAGCAATGTTCTCCTCCACAGCATCGCTGTGTCGAGAGCTTGGGAAACACCACCACGAATTTCATCTGACATTAGACAAAAAAGAACCAAGAAAGAAAGAAAAAAAAATCACCGCTTTGGCCCTCACGCAAGGAACAATTTGTCTGAGCTCATATTGAACCTTTTCCCAGGATTTTCCAGTCTTTCCCTCTTCTCCCCATTGTGCAGATTGCCAGGACGAATGCTCGGCTTGGGGCAGCTCCTCCCGCGCACCCTGCGCTGCGGCAGCGGCACGGCGGCACCGGGGCCGTCCGGGAAGAGCACGCTCGCGGTGCGGGCACAGCTCTTGTGTCCGTTTGTGCACAGCACAAGGTCGATAGTCTCCTGGAACTGATTGGGAACAAACAGGATGAGGGGCAGGCGATTTTGGAGCTCGTGTTTTCGCTGCTGTGGAGGTTGTCTGAATGCAGGGTTTTGTTTTAGCTGCTTGTGCTGGGGTCTCGGCACACGCGGGACGTGGGACGTGATTTCAGGAGCCCGTTGCTCTCCATCCCCACCACTGGGCTGGAGGCACCTCTGGGCAGCGACCTGCCCCGAGGAGAGGCTGCAGCCTCTCGTCTCCTCGTCCTCCTGTTTCAGGGCCGGCTCCACGGCTCTGTTTTCCCGGCGGGACTGCGAATCCCCATGTTTGGGGCCGGGCCTTTGTGCCGCAGCTCCGAGTCCCGCCTCAGCTCAAAGACGTCTTCAGTTTAAAAAGAATAGAGGGAAGGAAGAAAGAAGCAAAAAATATATTAAAATGAGAGATTTTATATTAGTTATGTGATCCCCTGGGAGCAACCATAAAATTATGTGGCTTTTTCGTAGCCATTTACTATTCAATATAAAAAGGGCAGTTACCATAACAACCACTGCATCGTATGACATTTGATACCTTGGAGAAACAGGGAGCGCTCTTAAATCAACTCCCCAAATTTCATATGAAAGTAAATACATTTTACTGGTGATTTCAAGGATTGCGACAGGCAAGGCAGGACCATACCCAGCTTCTGGCCTTTGGGCCCCAGTCTGCAAACTGGCACGTCTTCAGACCCTGAAGCTGACGTTACTCAGGAGTGCGCAAGATGAGATGCTCACAGAGTGTTTTCCTAAGTAACATTAACTGGAAGGAGCAAATGACACCATTTTTTTTTTGACATTTGTTGCTGACTGGGGAATGCCAAAAAAAAAAAAAAAAAAAAAGCGCTATACTACACTTTAAGTTCCAGCTGCCAACTGTGTGATCAGCACAAAGGAGCGAGACGGGGGGCAAAGAAAACGCCGTGTGTGCAAGCTCGGCCCGGACTTTGCAGGCTGTCTGCCATGGTCTGGTGAGCGTGTGATGCGGGGGCACAAGGGGCGTCGCCCTCCAGATCCCAAATTTGGGTTTAGCCGTCTAATTTGAGGAGGCTGGTTGGGATATCTGTTTGATTTACCTTTTGCTGTTTTTTTGCCTTTTTTTTTTTTTAAGTACGGAAAAACTATATTTATTGGGCTCCCAAACGCAGCCCCCGTCACGGGAGTGGAGCAGCCCTTTCCCAGGCAGACAGAGGAGCGCCGCGAGCTGCAGGGAGAGGCTTAATTGCTGAAATAGTGAGGTCCAGTGCTGCTCAAGAAGCCTTGTTTTTCAGTTTCCTTGGCTAATTTTGTATCCCTGTCCTTTACCATGTTAGAATTCCCCTCTAACCAATACACCAGTAGCTACTTTCAGTGGTAAGACAACACAAACACCTTTTTAGTAGCTAACATACTTTGAACTATCTATGGTTTGTACTGAAAATGGTTTAAAAACGTTTGACCTGAACCAGTCCCGCCATGCCCTCTCGATGCCGAAGCCAAGCACAGGGTGCGGGCGCTGCTCCCCGTGCAGCCAAGCTCTGGCCTGTCAGTTAAAATACTTCTCATTTTTTGACACAATTCTTTAAGTTAATCTTTCCACTGATGTTCGTCATTGGAGTGGAATTTACATTTGTTTTGTGTATTTTTAGCCAACGACCGGTTTTCCAAAGCAGCCTTTAAAACTATTTATCCCGAATTTTTGGCATTTCACTTTGCACAGGCGCAGGGGTTCACAGCTAAGGTTTGGGAGGCTTTTTTGAATGGCTTGCAAGAGTTTTGAACACACGGCGTTTAAGCCAAACACAAGCAAGGAGGCTGTGTGTGCAGGCACCGCCTCCAAACTCAATTTCCTGTTTTCCAGCATGTAAGATATTGGTTGTGGGAATGCGGAGAACAGTAGCTGCCCCCCAGAAAGCTGTGCAACACCCACGTGCGGCAGGCAGGCAGCGTGGGCAGGCTGGCAGCGGCAGAGCGATGCCTTGCCGTCCTTACCCACGAGCTGACGGCTGCCGCACACCAACCCTGGGCGCATGCCTGGAACTGCGGCGGCATCAGCTGGGAGCTTGGCGGGTCGGCACAAGAAGGGTGCTAAAACATTTGATTGTGTGGGTTTTCTGCTGGTTTTCTGCTGCGGGAAGATCAAACCGGTCGCTGGCATGGGCTCAGCGCTCAGCTGCTGTTAAACCCCCGAGCTGGGGCGAGCAGAGCCCAGTGCCGGGGCGCGGCGGCACCGCCGGTCCCAGCAGCGGGGCTGGGGTTAGCTGGAGTCTCGTTTTGGTGAGCTCCTGCTTTTCTGCCCGTGCCCCGTAACCTGTGTGAAGCACCTCAGCCCGGTTTGTACTTGCGCAGGGCACCTTCAGACGTAGCACAGTAGATAATACGTATGATTGTGGCTCCTTACGCGCGCATTTGCTGACACAATCTCTTCTTAAGAAGTCACCAGAAAAAAACTCAAACAAATCCTATCTTTTAGTCTTCACAGTTTTGGGCTAAAAGACTTAGGTTTTTTACATATGGAAAATTAATCCTTTTTTTTTCCTAGAAGTAGCTGAAGTGTTTTTGTGTCGTTGCTCCTGCCCTGTGCGCTCTGCCCGCAGCCAAACGCCGTTCCCCACCTGCGCCCGTGGCCGCTGCCCCAGCCAGGCGCACCCCAGCGCTGGCCATCCCCGTGCCCATCAGTCCCATTCCACGCTCGGTGCTCGCTGCCGGGCTTTGGCCCAGCACCGCAGCCTCCCTTCGTGGTCGCTGCACTGTAGGAAATTCAGCACTTTCCGGTAGGTAGCGGCACTGAACCCCGCGACGTGCGGGCTCTGCTCCCGGAGCACTACTGAGTATTCTCCCTGATGCAGGGGACAGAAGCACACAACCTTGGAAGTGCAGCAGGCTAAATTCAGCCATTTAGATATTTTTTCCCCCCACAAATATCAAGCAGCTCAAAATGAACCTCCAGGCAGATTTGCAGCCACAGCTGTAACCATGAGCGTCTGTCAAAAATCCTTTCCTGAAGGCTTCTTCCAGGCTCCAAAAAGTCATCTCATTAATTCTGGAAATTGTTTGGACTCCTTGGGCTTCAAGAGGTTATCAAAAAAGAAAGGAAAAAAAAAGGATTTTTAAAGGGGTCATTACGGCCTGGTGGACACTCCGAGCGGGAGCTAGCAGACAGGCTGCTCATCCGTCCCTCTGGAAATCTCAGGTTAAGATGGCTTTCTTCGTCCTGCTGTTGACTTGCTCTGATGCAGGGGCCACAAGTCACCTTGCCAGGCCTGGGCAGTCAGGGCCAGGAGGTGAGCAGAGCTTAGCGTAACAGCCTCTGCTCCAGACAATCCATATTTATCAGCCTCAATGCTTAATTAGTGAAAATTAAAGTGCCCCTTCTTATGGTAGTCCAAGCCCTCTGGCCTTGCTCATCTCGGCTGTTTTACGAGAGGCTGATACATGAAAGCGCAGAAAAGGCTGCAACCCAAAACCTGAGCCGACCCTCTCAGCTCTACGGCCTGGATATCAACAGCTGCAGAGTGGTTCAGAGACGTGATGCAAAGCTGATAAAATGCCAAAAATTCCTCATTCTCTCTCTTGGGGAGCAGGGAGGGTTGTCTGGAAAATGTCAACAATAAAAATTGCGTTTAAGTGGTATATAATGCAGCCGGCTACTGTGGGCAGAGTTACGTGCAGCCAGACGAAGGGGTTTAAGGAGCGCAAGCCCCACGCGGTACCTCCCCTCCGGCTGAAACGCGGCGTGCTGCCGGGCTGTGCCGCGCTCAGCAGCGCGGCTGGGCACAAAGCAGGAAGGTTTCCTGAACACAACAGCCGGGCTTGGAGCAAATGGCTTCTGTTTCCTAGTAATCCTCACTTAAAATTGGCTAAATCCACAGTTTGTGTAAACTGGTGGAGCGCTGCTGTTCTGTCTGTCCATCCATCCACTCCTCTGTCCATCCATGCATTCGCCATCACCCTCCCATTTCTCCATCACCTCTTGAAGGCACAACCTGTGCCGGTGTTCCCTGCCGGCTCCTTTGCCCGTGTCCCCGCAGGGCTGGCCGTGTCCTGCAGCCGCTCCAGGTGCCGCGGCGCGGGCCGGGTGCTGGCCGGGCCAGGGAGTGGGGGGACGGCTCCATGAGACGCTTTGGGAGAGGGAAGAGAGGTCGAAGCGTGGTGTGCCAAGGAAATGAGAAACAAGCAAAGAATTTTTCCTTTGCCCAGAGAGAGGAATAAAGGCTTTCTTAAAAACCATTCCATTCCTTAGAAGAAATTCCATTTGTTAAAGCCATTTTCTTCTGTGACACGCGGGCACATCCATTCTTTGTGGCAGAACAATGCCGCAGTGGCCCCTCCGTGCTTTGGCAGCCCCGCGCGCGCCCCTCCTGCGGCAAACCCCAGCGCTCCGCCAAGGGCGTCCTGGCCGGATCCAGGGCCGGGCTGGACCTCGACGCTCGCTCCCTCGCCTTCCCTAGCCCCTGCTGCACACACAGAGCGCTCGGCTGGCTCCCGCGTCCCACCTGCGGAGCCCGGGCAGGGGCCGACGTGGCAGCAGCTGTGGGGGCTGCAGGGTGCCCGGCCCCAGCCACCCACATGGTCTGCTCCACAACCAGGAGGAAAAAAACCTGCTGCTTTGTAGCTTTCTTTTAGCGGCAGATAAAAGAAAAAAAAATCTTTTTTTTTTTCCTGTGGTTTCTCTGATTTTTTTTTTTGCCTTTGCTAAACTGTGTATTTTTCAGCTCAGTAAAGTATTTATTAGGAGTCTTTATGGACCAGTCTGCTGGTGAATTATATATATTGTGCAGCTTCAGCATGAGCTGGGAAAAAAAATTTATGGCTTTTTTTCCACTCAGACTGGCTCTGTCCAATAGCAATAAGAAAATGAGAGTTTAGCAGAAAAGCTCTAAGTTCAGTATAACAGCTATTGCCAGAGCAGCAGATACCTTCTCTGTCTTGGTTCATACACATTTATATAATGTAGATTTCCCCCACAGTTTGAAAGCAAATCTGAAGCTTACTGCTAGTGGGCTTTTGTGTCCTATTAGCGAAGCCTGTCAAGTAGCCAACGCTTGTCTTTTTTTTTTTTAAATTGGATTGCTCACTTTAGCATCAATTGTTTTCCAGATCATTCTTAATTCAATGCATAAATACCAACCGCGGCTGCACATTGTGAAGGCAGATGAGAACAACGCTTTCGGTTCAAAGAACACAGCCTTCTGCACCCATGTGTTTCCAGAGACGTCCTTCATCTCGGTGACCTCCTACCAGAATCACAAGGTACGGCGCGTTTGGGTCTGAAGGCGCTTGGTTTGGGGCTGTGCGCTTCTACAGCTTCGGCCCTCTGCTGATGCCTGCTGCGCGGCGATCCCGGCTGTGCCGAGCGGGTTTGTGCTCAGCTGGGGCCGAGCGAGGAGGCGAGTGGGAGCCTGTAATGCTGCTATTGTGCAGCAGAAAATGCCTGCTTTAAAAGACAAGTTTCCATCCCAGCCCTGCAACCATTAAGTGTGACTGAAGAGCTGGAGGATGCAGCTAAGGAGAAGCATGAAAAAGCGTTGGGTAACAACATCCTGGCCAGCCCTGCTCGTCCAGGAACTAATGAATCGGGGCGCTCATAAACTCTAAGATGTCATTCAAAACAGCAAGCAAATCTAATAATGACTGGTAAAGCTTGCTCATAAATCTACAGCGAAAAGTAATTATAGTATGTGTGTTTAGTGAGACATACAAGGAATGTAACCATAAAAACGCAGCTAAGAGCCTGCTCTGTGGTTAGGACATGAAGGCAGGAGGGGCTTTGGGTGTTTGTGTTTTGTTTCAGGAGGGATATAAAACACCAAGAGCTTGGTTCTTCGCTTTAGGTGCGTGGCACAGATACCCACTAATCGCAGGGTTCGGTTCTTCCGTTTCTCTTCCATGCGGCATGGTAGTGGCAGCGCTGGGGCACGTTCCCAGCCCGCTGCGGTGGGAGATGCCAGAGGTGCCAGCGGTCAGCTGAGGGGTTAGGGCGTGATGGGGGAGCAGACGGCTCGGGCGGTGGGATGGGGCAGGGCAGGGCAGAGCGACGGCGAAACCGTTTCTGTCTCCCGGTGTCTCCTTCCCTCCTCTGCCCTGCGTCAGCCCGGGGAGCTGAGGCTGCCCAGGGACGGACCCAGCCGAGGGCAGGGGAGTTCCCGCAGGCACAGCCCTGCGGCGAGGTGGTGCTGGCGGGTTCAGTTCCCAGCATCCCAGGAGCGCAGTTTTGGCGTGGCCGGGCACTGGGGTGCGTGTGGAGGCATGGCGCGTGGTGGAGAGGGGCATGAGCGTCGTGAGTGCTGCGAGGCTGTTTCCCCTTCCAGAGGCAGCAAAAAGCAGGCGATGAGGCACTGTCTCTGGCAAGGGGTGGGTATTTAGCCAAAAGAAGCGACCAGCAGGGGAGGCAGCGCTGCAGCGGTTAATTGTCACCTTCCCGCGACAGCAGGCACACTGTCACCGCAGCAGCGAGAGGAGAGGACTCCAGGCTGTGTTTCCAAGGCTGCTACTGATTGCCCACCTGTGCACAAGCTCCTTCTCCCCTTCAGTTTCCATGACTGTGAAGCAGGGCTGCGGGGGTGTGGGATGACCTGCTGGAGTTTTTGAAGCACATCGGGACTGGTAAACAAAGGGCCAGGGTGCAGCAGCATTGCCGGAGCCCTCCTGGCGCCCCGACCGTGCAGTCTGCCGTGTGGCACAGGACCAGCTCTTTTTCTACACACTCATGGGAAAATCCTCCAGGAGTAGGAACATACGTGAAATTCTTCCTGCCCAATAACCTGACCAGACCTTTTCCTCCCAAGCAGGATGCCTGTATGCCCTTTGATGCTTGAAGCATAGAGTCCTTGCAAGATTTTGCAATTAGCAAGCCTGTTAAAGGACTCAGAGTAGAAACATGGATGTGTGTGGTATGGTAAGATAGGGAAAAGAGGTCCCTATTTGGACACCAAAGTGAATCCTGTTTGAAAAGTTGTAGTTGTTGATGTAAAATGACCAGTTGCCCAAACATGGTTAACCAAAAAGGCTCGAAAGAGCTTATTTAATACCTCCTTAAAATGTCTCGCAGGTCAATAGTGCCTTTCATCCCTAAGGTTCCCGAAGTGCTTCATAAACTTAATACTTCTGCTGTCACTGCCTTGCAAACACCTCTGGGCAGGGGCTGGCGGCTGAGTGGCAGCTCCGAGCACGCGGGGTGGACCCGCAGGTGATGGTGAACGTGAAGGACGAGCCCCTGTCCTTCGCAAGGCACCTGCGAGCAGGGATGTGCGGGCTGGGCTGGGCATGGGGAGCGCTGCTCGCAGCGGTCTCCAGCAAATCGCAGCCCCAGGAAAATAACAGAATGGTTTTGCTTATTCTCTTGGGCATTAACGATTAAAATGCCAGTCTGGGCATCTCTTAGAAAAAACAAACTGCTGAACTATTTTCAGCTGAGAAATACCCAGCTAGCAGGAAGTGTCCCTGCACATGACCGTCCTTCTGAACAAAATCCGACAGTCTCCACGGCAGGCTGGACTGCGGGGCTCCCGGGAACAAAAAGCTGGTACTACCAGCTACCCCAGGTGCAGGCGTGTGAGGAAGATGCAGGTGTCTACCCAAAGCTCCCTCCTGGGCTGGATGAAGCCAGGGGGCCGCAGTGGCAAGGACAGAAGAAACCCTGACGCTGCTCATGTCAGTGGAGAACTCCCCCCAGTGTCTGCAGGGCCAGGATTGCACCTCCAAATTCACTGTAAAAGCATAGATATTTGAGCTCTAATGTCTCCCAGCCTAACAGCAATTCCAAATTACTGAAAAAAAAAAAAGAAGAAGAAAGAAAAACGTGAAGTAATGGAAAAAGCATATTTTTCCAGCAGGAACGAACTCATTAAAATGTGTTGTGTCTGAACTAGGCTGCCGGGAACAGCCAGGATGCGTGCTAGGGTCGCTGTGTAGCCATGAGGACGTGCGCCCTGAGGCTGGTGGGGGGGCTAGGAAGGCCCCACGCACCTCGTGGCCCATCGGCTGGTGGGAGCTGCCCCGAGCCCCGCTGGCCACACGGGGAAAGGCTCCGGCCCCAGCCACTCCAGGCAGAGCTGGGAGCATCTGTGCTGGGCTCTGGCTGCAGCCCGCGCCCCGCAGGCACCCCCCAGCGCTGATAGGAGCGGCACTCACGGCTGCTTCAGTTCACATGTCAACACATTCCTTCTCCGTCACGGAGACCAGCCAGCTCTTTTCTGGGGAGTTTTTTGGTAAGGGTTATTTTTCAACGTTGCTAGACATGTAGTTATTAGTTATAGTAACACTTGCCAAGTCACCCTTGCCCCTAAAATCGGATGCAGGCTGGCATGAGATCATCCTCTCAGGTGATCTTTTTTGCCACCTATTGATCTATGCAAAATCCTTTGTTAACGAGGTGCTTTATTTTATTTTCAATAATGGTGGCCAACTAACTACCTCTCCCTAGCGTTCTTGAGAGCTGTACAGTTTTGGTTTGTGCATGCCTTGTAAAGGGAAGGGACTGGGGACAGGGTTGGTGAGGGAGAACTCTATTTACTGGGGCTGTTAGCCAGGTGAACTGGTGTATTCTTTTTAAGGGAAATTTCACTTCAGCCTACAGAATTTTTTTTTTTACAGAATTTTCATGAAGTGGCAGATCTTTCACAGTTCCATTACAAAAGCTGAGCTCCACCAAAACTAAGTCTATTCTAAGTCAATTCTAAGGTATTTTGACCATTTGCACTGTATCTCTTGGGGTAAAAGGCAGTTCCTGCAAAAGGCAGCACCTTTCCCTTGCCCGAAGTCAAAGCACTACTTGAGTTATGATTCTTTTCACAAAGGAAAAATGACTAAAAAATGAACACAAAGGTGCATAACATTGTTATGGAAATGAGGGCTATATGGAAAAGGGGACTCTAACGCGGAGACATCATAAGAAATCTTTTAAACAAGACAAATATATTCCTGTTAATAACAGGCCAGGATAAGAACACAGGACCCAGACCTAAGCAATCTGCGTTCCTGTCCTCATTCATAATTGGCAATTTCATCAGCTTTAAAAGCTGCTTCTACGAGACCCAGACCCGAGCTTCCCAGTTCAGTTCCTCGCTCAGCCGTCCCTGCCGCAAGGGCTGTAAGTGGCCGAAACAGGCGGACTGCGTCTCACTGGGCGAGGCATCCGTCAGGGCAGCCGGCGACCTGCAGGCTCAGCCCTGCTGCCGAACGTCGGCTTCTGATCTGTTTTCAAATGCTTTCTGCTTGGTTTCCTTCTCTTAAAGATAACCCAGCTGAAAATTGAGAACAACCCCTTTGCTAAGGGATTCAGGGGAAGCGACGACAGTGACCTGCGTGTGGCACGACTGCAAAGGTACGGCGGGGCCAGGGGAGGACGGACGGATGGCCAGGAGGGGCTGCACGGGGCTGCCTCCTGCCCTGCTGCCGGCGCTCAGGAGCATCCCATCGCATGCACATCCGTGTGCGGGTGTGAATAGGCTGAATCCGGCCGGCGCGTATGGACACGCGGCGTCCAACGTGCGCCATTCAGAGCCGTCCCCTTTGCGTGTTTTAATGGAGCTGGGCAGTAACAAGGCTTTGCCAGCAGAAATACAGTCGTACGGCTGGGCTTTAATCCTCATCTTACTACTAATGTGCTGTATGTCTTTTGAAGAAAATTTTCAAATGCCATGGGGCAGCCGATTTTCTTGTATTTGAGGGCATTAGGGCATTAAATGCACTTTATACCTCTGAAAAGCTCTTCCTGTAATTCAGAGTGACACGCTGCGTGTGTCGTAATGCTTGCCCACACCCAGAGGAGCGTGGTGAGGGTTAGCTCATTGTGCTTGGCAAAGGACGTTGAAGTCATTGGATGGAGATGCTCTAGGGAAGCCAAACTAATATTTCATCCTTCTGTTAATGCTGATTGCTGTCTAACCGGTAATAATTTTTCTCACCTCCTTTAGCAAAGAATATCCAGTAATTTCCAAAAGCATCATGAGGCAGAGGTTGGTGTCCAGTCATGGCCAGCTTTCAACAAAGCCAGATGTTAACCCACTTCATGGGAGTCACCAGACCCTTCAACATTATCAGTATGAGAATGGTGCTCACATGCAATTTGCAGCTTCAGATACTCAAGATCTGCCACTCAACACCTTCACAGCACAGAGAGATTCAGGGCTCTTCTATCATTGCCTAAAAAGAAGAGGTAACTCGAGTTTACAGCTAGAAAAATATTAGAGCAAATAGACCCAAGAGCATGGGCACTGAAAGCTTACCGTTCATTCCAGTTCACTTGTAACTGTCTCTTAGGCCTTAATCTGCAAAGTGACCAAAGTGTTTTGAAGGGTCAGGGCCCAAGAGCCGAGTGTTTGGGCAGTTGTTAGTACTTTTGTCCCATAGAAGGCAAATTCAGACTCTGGAGTCAGAGCTGAAAAAAAAAAATCAGAATACATAATTCAAATGGAATGAAGCTACACTGGAAAATTATCGCTTACTAGAATCAGCTGAATTAATAATATTTGTTTGGAGGAGGCCTTATCTGTCCTGAAATGTCCTGACACTGCCATTAGCATTAATGAAGTTACACGCGTTAAGCACTTTTCCAGGATGAAGCCATTAGCAGTTATCTCGATGTCTGTAGATTAGTGGGACTGTGGTGGCTGGATGTAAGCATCCTTTTCGGCTTATCAACTAGTTCTTAAATTTAAGTGAACTGTAACTACATTCTCTTCCTTTTAGTCCAGCATCAGATGAGATCATGGCATGTTTTAAGTTAAACAGAATTTTTTTGCACAGCAAAATCCTTCTATTTGCATGTCTCATTGGCTGCTAATTTATTTAAGCTGTGAGAATCTTCTGATCGTGGGCAAATGAGGAATCTAACAGCACCAGTAATAAGGACTGCAAGGCAAATGTGTAATTTTAGCAGATGTTTAATCTGCAGATGAGCTCACAAATTCATCCAGAGAGTATTCCTAACAGCTAACAGAAGGCGGCTGGCAATGCTGCTGTGGCCATTGCAGTCCGCAGGAAAGGGGTTGCTGCTTCTGAGCGTAAGGCTGAGGGGAAGGACTGATGGTTGGTAAAGGTCTCTTTTATCTCGAGATATTTCTGCAGCTTTTGACACGAATATCTGGGAAATGTATAGCAATTTTTGTAATGACAGGAAGAAAGGCTTCGATAAGACCCTTTAAGAGACTTCTTGAATTTGTCAGGAGTAACACTGCAGGAGTGTCATGGACCTCTGTTATCTGGATGAACGTGAAGTAATCTCTGATGTGAGAATAGTAGCCCAGGTCACTTAACCTGACAAATGTCATCAGAGGGCTTTAAGGCTGATGGGATTACTCTGACATTTGTGACACAATGTCTTTTTGATATTGTACATTGTCTTTCCAAACTAAAATGGTTTAAGTGAATTAGTCTGAAAAAGAGCACCAGTAATGTAGAGGAATAAATCCTAGATTGCATGCTCGGAGTCTGAGGGGACTTCCTAAAAACACTAGCGGCTCTTCCCGGCTCACGGCTGAATGCTGCCGCTCCGGGAACTGCTCCTGAGCACTCATTTTTCTGTTCACAGAAAGCGCTCGGCACCTGGACCTGCCCTGCAAGCGCTCCTACCTGGAGGCTTCCTCGTCTGTAGGAGACGATCACTATTTTCGTTCCCCGCCACCGTACGACCAGCAGATGCTAAGCCCTTCCTATTGCAGTGAGGTGACTCCACGGGAAGCTTGTATGTACTCTGGTTCTGGGGCTGAGATCACTGGTGTCCCGGCAGTGGACGACTTGCCGCCTCCGCCTCCCCCCTTGAGCTGCAATATGTGGACTTCTGTCGCACCTTACACCAGCTACAGTGTTCAGACAATGGAAACTGTGCCTTACCAGCCTTTCCCTGCTCATTTCACTGCCACCACCATGATGCCGCGGCTCCCATCCATCACAGGGCAGGGCTCGCAGCCCCCAGGTAACAGCCACTTCAGTGTCTACAACCAGCTGTCACAGTCTCAGGTTCGGGAGCGCGTTCCTTCTTCATCTTTCCCACGGGAAAGGGTGCACCCGTCTGTGTGCGAGAGAAAGCCCCCCTCTCCGCACCTAAACGCAGCGAACGAATTCCTCTACTCACAAAGCTTCTCCTTGTCGAGGGAGTCATCGCTGCAGTACCATTCAGGAATGGGAACTGTGGAGAACTGGACTGACGGATGACTCCGAGGGCCCAGGGGTGCTGCAGCTCATGTTACTGCTCCGGGACGGTGTTAAGTCAGCGTTGATACCTGTGGGTAACTTGCACTTCGGTGAGACAAGTGTGCATTTCCAAAGGGGTTTGTGTGCGTGAAGAGCTTGTATCTTCAGGCACACAGAGAATTCCAACTCCTGTCTCGGTGGGCTGGATTCATCAGCCTCTTACTGACTTCTGAATAAATTAATTCTCGCGTCTTCATTACTGATCCAGTAGAAACCATCTTCACGACTAACAAGTGAAGTAGCTAGTCGTTTGCTTTTGCCTATAACATTAAACATCCATAAGCAAATTTTGGCTATTTGGGAAAAATATGAGCTTCACTTCTATGGTACTTGGTTCGTGAAGTCACAGAATCCCCAAAATCAAAGGAAAAAGCAATCTGTTCAGCCGCGCAGCTCCAGGACTGCTGTAGCAGCACTTATTAGGCTCTTTCTGTCTGCAGAAATTCCCTTTCCTCTGAAGTGGCGGAGCTGCGGAGCGCTGGTGGTGCCGGGCGCGGGGCGGCGGGCTCAGGGAGCTGTGGTGCTGTCCCAGTGGCTCCCCAGTGCAGCGCCCAGCTCGTGCCATGGCGTGGAGAAGAGAAGACACCGATGCACAAGTGTCTCTTCTTCCCCCCCACAGCACCATCGTTCGTGGCTGTGGGAGACTAAGAAGTGAAGCGTTATGCCCCAGGCCAAACAGCAAATTAAGTGCAGCATTAGGAACAGACCCGTGTCTTCAGACTCTCATCCACTGATTGAATCACACGTGCTTACTGCAATATATTTATGAAGTTTAAGCTTAAAAGTCGCTAATACTTTCCAGAAACGATTTCTGTATTTGCTGGTCCTTGATTTCTTTCGTATTCAGCTGAAATGCGCCTTTTGTGCTATGTTTTTTTCTTTTGCAGCTAACTCAGAAAGAATTGTTTTCAGCATAAAGGAGGCATAGAGAAGCATTTTTTAATTGTGGGGTGGGAGTGGAAAGAGTTCCCATTACCTGTCAGGCTTTACAGTGTACAAATATTTGTAGAACAGGTAAAAATCTGTAACCAGTGTATACATTGCTACTATTGTTTACTGTGGAAGTATCTTGAACTGACTCCTTCAGTGCTGACTTTGCCTAGAGTGCCCCTAGGAGGTACAGAGAGAATTGCTAAGCTGACTCACATGGGAGAGTTAGCTGCGCTCCTTATGGAACAAAACTCCCATTGAGTTCATCCAAAAAGGGAGAAGGGACTGCATCCTCCTCCAGTCTGTAGCACACAGCACAAGCAGCATCCGTCATGCCGAGCGTCCTGGCACTGCTGCAGTGTACCCGGAGGTGACAGCACAGATGTGATGTTGGGAGTTTGGTTCCACTAAAGAGCGCAGTATTTAAGCTTTAGTCGTGAACAGTGCATTGTTGGGATTTTTTCCCCCCCTGCTTCCCAGCTGGGCAAAGGCAAAAAGCTGAAAGACAAATTTGGAAGTTGGGAGGTACTTCTGCATTTGGATGAATCCATTCCAATGAAGAGAGGCTGATGAATGAGGGAGCTGCTTGCAGTGAGACAACCCTGAGGCCACTAAAGTGGAGGTCATGTTTCAACCTGGACAATCCTATACGCCCATTCAGCAGAAGATGTGTGTGACTGGTGTGGATTTTGTAATCAGATTTTGGAAATCACTACAATTTTTGCATGCTGAATAGCTATTTATATACATATATATATTATATANCCAGTTCAGCTTTGCTTTTTACGAATGAAATACTTAATAAAAATGAATGTTGCAAGGTTTTTTTTTGAAAGACATCTATTTAAGATTTTTTTTTTATTACACACCTTTGATGTAAAAACTAAGAATTGGTTAGATAAAAAACATATATACTACAGATAAATCTTTATTAGAAACCACATTAGATACAGGTGGTGTGGAATTTTTAAATGTTTGTTACATAGCATGGACATTTTATTTTACATATCAGAACATAAAGTCATTTTACTACTATAAACTGTCTCTGGGTGCATTTCAATAAGTAGTATAAAAATGTTCCGTGGTGAATTACTGGATGCCTCGTCTGTCTTCTGTTTCCTACTGCCTGATTATACTGATCTCACACTTTTCCAAGATACACACTTGACGCTTTTTTAACCATATCATAGCTACACCATCAAATTTTAACTGGCCACTGCAAGACTAAGGGGTTTTGGTTTGTTGTTTGTGGTATTTCATGTTTCTTTTTTTTAATGGACACATGAATTGATCTGAATACAACGAGCACTGCTAGACTGAAGTTGAAAGCAGCCACTGGCTTATAACAGGAGCACCAAAATGATGTTCCCACTTATGTGTGGACCAGTTGCAAGTATACTGGTGAAGAATTAAAGGGCTGGGGGGCAGCAGGGGTCTGAGGGTATCACCAACCGTAATTTGAAGTGCTCAGTTCATTTCTCACCATGACACTGAATCAACACTAAACGAGACAAGTACTGCCACTGTATCCTACAATTTATGGGTTCATCAGCCCGGAGTCCAAATGACAAGGTGGACTGGATCTTTTGCCTGTTTTACAAATATGACTAATGATAATAACGTCCTTTTCAACGGATAATCACTGCCTCTATTTTTAAGCATTTTTTCTATACTTTCTGTTGATTAACGCAATATTTATTGATTTATGGCAGTTTTGAAAGTAACTCCTGTAAGAATTGTTCCAGCAGCTTTCTGTTAATGCAGAGAACGCAGAGGAGACTTGAACCCGCAACTAATCCGGGTTTTAGCATTCAGATGGAAGCGGACGAGGGAGCACGCAGCAGACTTTGCTGTCAGATTTTTTGTAAAGTGCACAGCCGAGGTTCAGTGCCCAAGGAGCCGCTGGAACTGTGCAGGTGCTCTGTGAAACCCTGTGGCACACTGCTAGCTTCTAGAGTTACAAAAATAGCACATGATACGGCCACTACAGCACCCCGTTGTAAAAGGCTCAGTTAGCACATAAATGTCCAAAATTTAGATATATGCTAATCTGGTCATCTGGGCTCCTTTTATAGTCAATGGAGAGACATCAGATACTT
Source organism: Chauna torquata (assembly GCA_013399475.1). NCBI lineage: Eukaryota > Metazoa > Chordata > Aves > Anseriformes > Anhimidae > Chauna > Chauna torquata. The sequence continues at coordinate 32,743 of VXAL01011654.1, forward strand.
AGATTAAAATGGGATGAATCATTCTATAGTGATGATATTTTCCACTCATAGAGGAATCTAGCTCAGCCAGACTAGATTTCCCATTTCTAAATGGCTAAAGTTAATTTAGGGGGATCTCACTCCTACTTGACCTTTATAAAAGCATTTAGATAGCATTAAATAGCATCCAGCTTACCAATCACACCTGAACTGAACACAGATCCACAGCCAGCACACCCCCGGAGCATATTCTGGCTGTATTCAGTTAAGAAATGGAAGGGTGGTGTTATTTTTTGCTTTTTTTTTTTTTCTCATTGCAAAATTTCTAACCTGGTTTCCATATCCGATCCCAAAGAGAGCTCGTGGGCATGGAGGGAGGTCTGACCAGACGAGGCACCCAAGTCCCACTTCAGTTCTCTTGCATTTCATGTCTGGGCAGGTTTGGCAGCTGTGGCTCCACTAGCTGGCTGTGCGATCCACGTCAAGCTCCGTGCCGTCCTGCATCATTACCAGGGAAGCCTGCTGGGCAGCATGCTGCCACGCTGCTGGGCATTCAGAAATAGAGAGCTCGGAGGTATCCAAGTGTCCTGGAGGATCTGGAGGCAGGAGGTTAATGGTCTATTTGTTTTTCAAATCAGAAACAGCAAACTGCGGACATCATTAAAAGAAACAACAACCTGTACAGCATTAAAATCGATCAAGTATGCTTACCGCACCCAGGTTCATTTTACTACAGTTTGAACACGTTTTACTTCTCAAGAATGCGGAGAGCTTCATGTGCATGAAGGCTTTTCCAGCTCCAGCTCTGACTAGGTGGCTTGCCGCATCGTAACAGCGAGAGGCAGTCCATGTGCAGAAAAAACAGGTCCATTTCAAATCAGATTAAGGCAAAAATTAGCAAGCGAGAAAAACTTGGCTACACATGAGGTCCGTTTTCCATTGATGCATTCTAATCTGTACCTAAAAGGCTGTTTTTCTTTAAGGTAGATGTCCAAATTTAATATTGGCGTGAGCAAGATTAGTTCCACCGAGTCCAGCAGCACTGATGCCAGCACTGAGTTTGGACTTCACTCTAAATAGAACAAATATTTGTATCAGTTTGCTGAGTATGTGAGTAATACGAGTATTTGCCAAAATTTAAACAAGCTAAACTTAAGTCATGCCAAAAACCCCACCGTTCAATTTGGTATCGTTGGCAGCTCACAGGCTCAAGAGAGGCCTAAGTCTGGAAGAGCTGGGGTGTTTTTGGCAAACTCTGATTTTTTTTTTCTCTCTTTCCACATTTTGGAAAATTTGTGCCTCTCTGTATTAATTTATGATGTCATTAAATAATTCTTTTTGCAGCTTGTATAGAAGGAATGTTTCTTTTGAAGATGAGAACTCCCCGGAGGATGGTTATAGTGAAAAATTCCAGCAGGAGGAAAAAATCTCCTCCCTCCTTGGCCACTTGCATTTCTGCAGTACTGCTTGAACAGCAAAAAATTTACAATATTTTAATTTAAGGGCCTGCTCCAAGGAGGTGCCATGCACTTGACTGTGACAAGAGGCAGCCTAAATTCAGTGTGATTTGAGGGCTTTTACTGCTTTGATAGTAGGATGTAAGGGAAATCATGAGTCTATGACTTGCTGGTGGGGAAAATAAGGTTTTGAACTGATTTCCTTTCCACAAAGTACAGGATCAATATTAAAAATGAAAGAGAAGAAAACATTGGGAACAGTACAACAAAAGCAAAAAGCCTTGTCCAACACGAACTGTACTTTAACACGAAAACACTGTCACATGAGAAACTGCCACTCAGGCTCTGTCCGTCAAACAGTCACTGTAGGCGTTGGAGTTCAGGTGGTAGTTTCATGGTAGGATTCACAGCCACTCCTTGCACCAGCACTGTGCGGTATAGCCCAGCCTGTGTTGTACTTAAACTGAAGTTTAAAATTAAACTCGGCAGGGGCTGCCTGGCCCAGCGGAGCAGCTGCCTGGTGGTGACGGCGGCCACGTGAGCCCGCGGGCTCGCCTTCTGTCAGGAAGCCTGTTATTGCGACCTGGCTGACTCCTTTTGAGACTGAGCTTCAAATGTCATGGCAGATTTAAAGTACAATGCTTTCAACAATTAAAATATTTTAATTTTGCTTTGTGGTTTTAAATAGCAAAGACTGTAAATGTAAAGTGGGAAGGAAGTTGGGGAAGGAAGATCTGCTGAGGGGTTAAAGCACCTGTAACAGCAGGAAACCCCTGAACCCTAACCGTAGACCTCCAGGCAGCCCCAGAAGGGAGCGAACTCCCCCTAGGGGCATGCACAAAGCCATCTCCTTGCCAGGCCAGCGAACCTTTTCTCTCAGTCCCAGGGGTGCTCGGCAGCCCCAGCCCAGCAGGCCCAGAGGTGCCCAGGGCCGCCCGCCGCAGCACCGGGAGGGGAACTGCTGCTGCCGGCTGCTTCTTCACAGCACGAAGTTTAGAGAAAGCCTTGCTCCCAAGAATTCCTGCATCCCAGAGGCGTGCCGTTAACAGCAGGCATGGGGCTTAGACACACATTTCTTCTTTCCACCTGTATGACCTGGGCAGTGGCCCTTGCCTCACAGTCCCAGTCCCTGAAATGTTAATGATTCCCTTCAGAGTGGAACAACCTCCACCAAAACGTCAGCACTCCCAGCCCGCAGTACATCGCAGGCTGTTTGTTGATCAGGGACTTCCACAACGTGAGCCGTTGACCACGGGCCCCCTTACCCATGAGGTGCTGTAAGCATCAGGCGAAGAAGGGGCAGCAGCAGCTCCTCAGGTTTTCTTCTGGAAGAAATGCACTCCAGGAGAGAGCTTATGGCTCTGAGAGTTGGTGGTGGTAAGTCCCGAGGCTTTTTGATCTGAAGCCTCTTTTCTGCTCAGCTGTCCCATCCCGTGCACCCCGCTCAGCTTGCAGGCTGCTGGGTGTGCACCAAGGTGCCTGCGGGCTGGAGGCTGCAGCCCTGAGCCTGAGCCTGCCCTCGGAACCTGGCCCTAAGAAAGAGGAAATAAAAGAGCACGTAAATTAGTGCAAAGTGCTGATAACACCAGTTCAATTAAAATTAGGCCTTGATTTATGTTAATTAGAAACCTGTTTAAACAAAAGAGAAATAAAGTCCACTGGAATGAAAACAGGAGGAATCGCTAGAACGAGTCAAAAGGCTCTTGTTCCACATACAAATACTGAAGGGTAAGAGGTCTGAACAAGTATTTTGCAAGTGCCAACAAGCTTTCATCTGGTTTTCTTTTTGTTGCCATTTTCCTTAGTTTTCAGCAAATACTAATCTTTGGCTTTTAGCCATGCATTGTTACAGTTTTTAATGAATATTTTCAGTGGGGTTGTATTTACAAAGTGGAGGAAGGTTTTTTTTTAAAGAAGAGAATTTCATCCAACGGCCATCTCTGTCAGCACGATCTACTTGGACAAGAATGATTTTAACAATTTTGAAGACAAAACTTGACAAATGCAGATTCTAGCTGGGAAGCTTACGCTGATAGCAGGAAATGAGGCCAAATTTGTACGAAGCCTTAGACACTGCCAGCAGGAATGGACGCATCCTTCGACAAATATTTACTAGAGAACAACATCTGCAGAGAACAGTATGTGCAAAACTACTATTTTTCCTTAACAGCCTCTATCTTACGTAAGGCAGACAACAATGTATGCTGGAGTTCAGCATTCAGCAGAAAGATGAAAAGGAATATTCACAGATTTCCCTGCCAAAATCTTAAGGTTCAGTCCTGTTTCTGTTGAAGTCAGTAGGAAAACTTTTATAGATTTCAGTACGGCAATACCAGGCCTCTGATCTTTTCAAGGCTTTCAGCCTTGGCTTTGCTGTGTACAGGTTAGGTATGAGGCACGGTGTATTTGTGTTTGATGGATGACGCAGCCACTCTGCAAATTATGGTTTAGTCATGCCCAGTGCATCTGAGCAGCTACTGAGAGAATAATAAAATTTTGAATTTAATACATTATATTGTATGTAAAATCGGTCGTGTATCTAATAGATGAATAGCTCAAAACATAAGAAGAATAAGTCTTAAGCCATTGATTCTCCAAACTAAATCCAAGCACTCCTTTTAGCCTGAAACTTTACAGCAGATTTCCCTAGACATGAGGAATCAATCATGAGACATCCTGGAAAGGTGATGAACTTGCTTTCTGCTTCGGAAGTAATGTGAAACAGTCAGCACGCAGTGGATACCTAGACTGAAAGCAAAGGTGACAGCTACCGAGCAACTACGTGCCAGACAAAATGGAAGTGGGGATAGGTACTCGATTCAATTTAAAGTCAAAAATAAAAGTAGTCACAATGTCTTACCTGATTAGACATCTTCGGGTAAGGATTTAGTCTAAGACTTACTTATGAGAACACCAGAGGTGATCAAAACAAGAAAAATACCAAAGATTTTAGCCATATAAAAGTTCTGTTTAAATGAATCTGCATTCTTCTTTCCCATCCTTCTTAAGATACAATCAATTCAAAGCTTAGATAGTCCGTCCCCCGCCCTGGCTTTCCCTCCCACCATTTATCATTATGAAATAAAGTAGACAGTTAGAGGCAGGAAAAACTTCCACTGGGATTTCTGTCCAGTGTCACAGAGAAGGACTGGATTTACACTTAGTGTTAAAACTGACCACATGCCTGTTACACAAATGTTTGGATGACCTGCAGTTTTTCTACATTTCTTCATCAGGAACATGCAAGGAGAGAGGGGTTTTCACCCTGTATAAACGTTACCCAAGCACTACAAGACTGGAAGGTGTCAGTGCAAGTAGACTGCAGGGACGTGCTTGAAAAAGCAAGAGGGCAAATCACAAACTTCAGCAAATACCAGACATTTAGAATGAGGCAAGTGAGTGCTGGAATATTGATACCTTGATGGATTCCCTGCCCATTCTCCCCAGCATGACACAGCTCAGGAGCAGCAGAGGCTGCTGCAGCACCAGCCACAAGATGACACTGATTTCAAGAAAGCGTGGGAGGATGCTGTGCTTCCAGTCCCTGTGGAGATGTGTGAGGAAGAGCCAGCCCTGCGAGCTGTGCTATTGGATCAGGATTCTATCTAAATCTGCTTAGAAAAAACTGTTGGGTGAAGTCAGCCGAAGGTGACGTATGTTTAGTGATCACAGACTACAGAGCGCTGCTTCTCTTCAAAAGGGAAAACAAGCCCGCTACAACTACATCTAAAAATGTGGAGGCTGGAAACATTAAATCAAGAACCTAGAAATGTAAACACCCTGGAGCTCTCTGAGCCCAGAGAAACAAGGACCAAACCCGCATGTCCAGTACTAGGGCACGTCCCACTAAAGCGTGCAAGCCTGCTCACAGAGGGACTGAATATGCTGTTGCTAGCTCGTTCGCCTTTTCACAAATGCTAATCTGAGTTAAAGATGTGAAGAAGCCACTACTAAATCCTCGTTCAGACCAGCTCCTAACACAATCAGCATATGTAAAGCTAAAAATCCCTATTTACTTGCATTCCTCTTACCTGTGGTTTCAAAAGGGAAAACAGCTTCAAATGCAGCCAAAGAACTCCAGTGAAGTTCAGGATTTACAAATGCTAATACACTCAGCAATGGTTCAGTCCACTGCCATTGGTAAATTACTTAATTTTTGCTTTGCTTCTCTCATGCATAACATGAAAATAATATTTAATCACCTCTGGGAAGTAGTTAATTAGATTGCCTGAAAAACAACGTTCATCCTATAAACAGCAAAAGAACGGGAAGCAGGAAGTCAGCAGCCAGGAACTAAATACGGGGAAACCGTGAACTTGAAAACTAAAAAGAGAAGAGAAAGGCAGAAAATGGGAACTGAAAACAAAAACAAACAAACAAACAAACAAACAAAAAACCCTTCTTCTTGCCAAAGAGCAAAAGCAACTGGCAACATGCAAACGAGCTATCTGAGGATCTGATTTCTGATGTGGAACACGTGCACTTTTCTATACATGCTAAGCCATGCAGCTGACCCGCGCGGAGCTCCGCACAGCACACAAAGCGAGGTTCACAGTAACTGAGGTCGGGACCCTGGTTTACCGCACGCCTGCATCACAAAGTTTGGCAGTATGGACGAGATTTTAAAACTCTATACACGCAGATATCACTCAGCATGGAGTCAGCAACTTTGCAGTTATGTATAGAGGTTTAGGTTGTCCTCCAGGTTCTCTTGTTTTAACCACTTCTGTTCTCATCATATGCAAAGAACTATGGGTAACACAGCTATGCTTTACAGAGTTTGAAAAAGTAGATCTCTGCAAAGGTGGAAAAAAGGAGAAAAGAAACTATTATCCTATTTAAGATGGACTAAACATTCCCTTCCTCCTTGGATCTCTTAGTACTGCTTTGGTTACGTCTGAATTTTAGATATATGGGCCAGTCTTGATCGTCACATTGACGCTAACAACAACAAAAAAATCCTATTAATTTCAAAATGACAGGGTATTCTCCTACCACATAAACTGTATGCCCCTTTCCTGAAAGTCTAATATGGTAATAATTCCTTACTTGGCTCCAGCACTATGCTCAGATGTTTCCTTGGAAATATTTTCTTCCTTTTTGTTGTTTCTTAATGCAGATTGAGATCCTCTGTGTGGCAATGGTTTTCCACAGCCTAGTTTTTTTGTGTGTCCTTCCCAGCTTTCCTTTCCACAGAATTTGAAATGCACCCATTCAATGAATCATGCTTTCTTCTAATAAAATATTATCTTAATTCAATGCCAAAGGCCAGATTTCTACAAAAGAGATTCAGAATGAGCAATAATTACAGTAAAAAGGATTTTTTGTTGTTATTCTGCGTTTTCTTTCCCCATATTTTTTGGGGGGGTCAGAGACTCCTTAGAGGATCAGTAGCATTGGAGGAACGGAGCAATTTTGCATCAGTAGTATTTTACGTCTGTATTCTCATTTAAGAGGTACTTTTTCTGCTGGAGTCCTGTAGCTCAGCAGGACGAGGGATTGCCTTCTGCCTTACACTCCTGGGCATGGCCATCAAGGGCTGGTGCAGTTCCTGGGTCAACAAAATACCTGTCCTCTTATTCCTCTGACCTTTCCCACCCCCAGTTCCTAAAGCATGCTGACAGGGAGCCCCGAGGCAGCTGCAAAGGGTCAGAGCAGACGGAAAGGAGCAGGGGCCCCGGGGGAGCTGGCTTTTCCTGAGCGCTCCCGGCTGAGGGAAGCCCTGGGTGTTCCTCCCCCCTCCTCTGGGCCGGCAGCGACCCAGCGCCCGGCAAAGTCTTCTGCCGATACTCGGCACAGTTGCGAAGCAGAGCGCAGCTGAGCTCGGTGTTCTGGCAACACGCATGGAAAGCTTGGAATTAGGGGCATGGTTACTGGCTGTGAGGATCCGTTACCCAAATACCTTCAGCAAAGCATAAAAGTCGGTAGACAGTACAGTAAGGCTTTGGCATATATAAGTCACTATAACTTATCAACAGGGATACAACGGAAGAGTTGCTTTGTACGGCCCACCATGTCAGCAAGCCAAACAAAACTCATTTGTTCTGGTTTTGCACAGATGACCTGGTTGTCTGTGCAATAAGTTTTGCATATCTCACTGCCTAAACAGACAAGATCTGAAGATCTTCAGGGTATCGCGATGTCTTTCATGTGTTGGTGCAATGCCTCACACAGAGGAACCACTGGGAATTACCAGTATAAAGTGATAATAATGGCTATCCGCACATTTCATTTAATAGGGTACATTCCTTTTTGCAGTATTACTGAAAATCACTAAAATATAAATGAAATAAAAACTGTTCTTTTATTTACTGCTAATAGCAGCCGGTCATACTATCCTTGATAGCCACATATAATAACATTCAAGAAGTACTTTAAAATGGCTTGCACTATGGCAAAATACAACACTATAAATGAAACTTCTGGAGATGTTACCTAAATTAATCTTGTTCAAATGCCTTTGTGATATTTAATCATAACAATAAAAGTTAGAGTGCTTTTGCCTTTCCATCAGAAACTGGTCTTATGTGTTTTGCTAGCCCCACTCTATACTGGCAACGTGGTGTCGTGGTGTATAATTTCATAGACACAAAGACACTTCTCTACCATAGCTCTCATTATTAAACAATATATTTTAATTGTCACCACCTTTCTCATATAGACATGGGCCAAATCTATCCTTATTGGCTTCAACTGAGCTACACAAGGGATGAATTTGGCTCAATATATATAAAAATACAGCAAGTCAAGTAATAAAAAGAAATGTTTGGGTTTCTTTTTTTATAGCAGTCAATGCTTTTTGCCATAAGAACACATATGCCTGGCCAGTAAAATCTCGTGATAAAGGACTAAAGTGTTTAAGACTTCATATGCAGAATAGCCCATGGTGTTTAATTACAATAGCAAAAGATGCCATGTTATAAAAGCATTTCTTACCTGGAGAAGGGATCCATGCTTTCCAATGAAGCTTAATTACCCAAGGCATGCTGAGTTTTTCCCTCCTGGCAATAACCTCTAACACCAATAACTCTGCTATTTCTTTTGACATCTGAATGGCTGAATATTGTTAATTTTTGTTCTAATTTCCTTATTTGGATTATAGTCTTCCAGTGTTTTACTTCCGATGAAAGTTTTGAACATTATAACAGCTTCATTCCTGGGACATTCCTCTTTCTTTCTCCCACTTTTCCCTTCGGAATTTCGCACTCTCAGCCCTGTTCCGGCACTCCTGCTCCCCCATCTCTTTATGCCTTCCCAGCATACTTGGCTCCAGATGTAGATTTATGCATTTCCCCTCTTGTGATTCTTTCCTGCTCCACTAGAAAGGTTTCAGCTTCATCACAGGCCCAGAATATCCAAATTTCTGCAGCATAAGTTTACCTTAAAACATTAAAGAAAATGCCTTGCCAGCCTGTAAGTCCCAAGCACTCTGGTGTCCTTTGTTTTACAGCTCTCACACAAACACACAAATCCACACACAGGGCGATAACATTCTGAAATGAGCAGTGGAGCTTATAAGGAGTCATTTTTTACTTGTGCAAAAAAACCTGCCCAACTGATATTATTTTGGGGAAACTGAGTCTTCATTATTTATTAAGTTATATTAGATTTATAGCTCAGATTTGTGCTGAACTTTTATTAATTCATAAGGAGAAGATTCAGTTTTTATATAGAAAACCTGCTTTTTTTTTTTTTTTTAAGGTGGTGAGGAAACCTCTCCCTTGGAAAATGATGTGATATTGAGCCATGATTTAGAATCATCACCTGCGTTATCCTCCTCATCCTCGCGCCTGCATCCTCGGCTTTTGATGAAGTCAATTTCCTGAGTGCATGTGAAAGCCTGTGGCTGCAGCCTGGAACAATCCTACCTCAGTGCTTCCCTTGTGTTGTTGATCCTTTAATTTCCTCCAGCCGACTCCTGCAGGGGACTAGTTCGAAGTTTTATGCTACTCTTTTGGACTAATCATTTACGACTGACTTAAAAAAAAAAAAAATCACTTGCATACTGCTACTGCTAGATAGAAGGGTCACTAATTGGGATGTACTTCTAGTCAAATGGCAACACAGGTTTAACAGCAATTCACAGGAACCTAAAAATTGTGCCCAAAGCTTTATAACCAGACCAGTTATTTAGAATCTTATTCAGAAATTATGGTTGCAATCTATAAAATACCTCTGTCGTGCAAGTTTTCACACCTTTAAAAACTAGGCTAGCAGAAAGTCACATAAAACTGATTAATAGAAGAAATCACAATATCAAGAGAAAGATCTCCAATTCTGCCTGGCTATGAAAGTTACACACAGGACTCTCATCATGTGACGCAGTTGTGTGTTAAAAACACAAAATCTAAGAGTATCTGAAATTACAGATCTGAAAGAAAGATTAGAAGTTTAAAAATACATGCCTTAGGGGTTAAATGTTGACTAATGACAGAACAGGAAACAAGACAAAATACAGAAGGGACATACATTAATGTATCCGAGATTATTGATGTTAATTCACAGTAAAGTGGAGATCAAAACAGTAACTTTATTATATGAGAAAAGCAATACTCATTAAACACTACTTTTGTGATAAAACCTACTGAATTCCAACTTAAAGTTGAGAATCTGATGCTCATCTCTTCGACAACACCTCTGTTACTTTGTTTTATAATGTTAACTACGTTATCACAGATGCACAGACTGCCAAATACATTCTTTGTAATTAGTGCAGCTTTTTTGAACTGTGCAAATGAGGACTATCATGACAGCAGTGACCCAGGCTTAAATACACAGACATGAATGGTCAACTATACTTCTTATTTTTGTATTTGCATACATTATAGGTGATAAAATTGTTCTTGAAGAGGTTTTTTATTATATTAAAGGATAAATTTATACAATTTTGATATATTATACACACCAGCTATTAATACAAACTATTGTTATTTCTTAAAACCAATACAAGTACATTACTTCAAGTGAAAGCAAAGGCACACTATGTTTTTGAGAACAGAAATGGGTTCTGTTGCTATTTCTGGCTGCATCTGTAAGCCTGGCTCAGATTCACTCTTACAGTGTGGGTAAAAGCTAGTAATTCAACCATTTCACACGCTCAAGATAAAAATCTGAGATTCAATTAAAAAATTATTCTGGCGTACTAAGCCAAATGTATTCCAAACTAGTTTAGGAAACAGAAAGAAGGAGATAGAAAGTCTGAAGCGATCATTTATATGAATGGTTATGTATGGCAGAACCAGAAAAATCTCAAGCAGCAGCCGATTTATACGCTGCTAATTCCTTCCTTAGACGATCAGACTTAGACTGGTCTGATTTCAGCAGGAAAATCTCTGCATAGAGATCAACACTGGTCTCAGGCATAAGATCCTAATTATTTGAAAGGCATTTGTTTTCATAGCTTTTTTTTTATGTGTCCAAGTCGATGGCATTTTAATGCCTTATTAAATGGTTGTTTTACAGCAGCCCGTCTGTTCAGTCTCTGTGCCCATGTCTGTACTTTGTGCTGCAGGATTTTACCTTTCATGCTAGCCAAAAAATATTTTCCAAATTCCCTATAAAAGTTTTCGATATTTCCTAAGACAAATAGAGTGGGTTTTTTACATACTCTAAAATGACATTGATATGGTAGATATGACATGTATGTCTCTCCAGTTATGGTGTGCTTGCAAAAAAGGTTAAGGTTTGTGTTCATTAAAGGGATATGCTCAGCTAGCTTGGGCCCAGCTTTATATGATTTTTTTTTTAATTACAATAACAAATGCAAATGTTTTCATTTCTGTTTTTCTTTAATTCAGTTTAAATCCCATCAACACAAAATACGTGAACATTCCCCTACCATGTTTTTAGCCCAGACGTTGCCATGTGGGGTCTCTAAATACACAAGAAGTAAAAAATGAACCAATTCAAAACCAAGCTGAAATAAAATGAAATTGAAGAGAAATTATTGTATCAAATAACTGCGAGGTGCATGCAAGGTAAACAAACATTCAAATGTGAAAAGGAAGGTAGATTTAAAAATTGTATATTTACTAGCACTCTGACAACAGTCCCAGTGAAACATTTCTGTTAAACATACAGTGAAACTCTTGCTTTGTTGAAGGCAAATGACAGAACCCCTACTGACTTCAATGGGGCCAGAATTTGTAACCACGTAGCTCTTTCCCGTCACTCATACACAAAGATTCAACTGCCTCTCCACTTACAGTAGAGTATCTTTATGCAGTTAGCATTAAATAACAAAATCCTTTACTTATCTGTCTTATTAGTCCTGATGAATATGTGGCAAAATCAGCAAAATCTTTTAAGATAAAGTATAATCTAAATTGCCTGTTTTCAGTTCTTAGGGTTCTGTAGCAATGAGCAATAATGAACAGACGATGGAAGCAGCCAGACCTACAAAAGAAATAGTATTTTAAAAGTACTGTACTTAGGGGAAAAAAGGTTTGCCTTTGTACATAAAGAGCTCTATTCATTAAAAGAAGTTTTTACAAATGTGGTTATTTCAAATAGTCAAAAAGTGTGAAATACACTTAAAATGAGTAAAATTTGTGGGTTTTCCTATGGGTTAAATATGTGCCATACTAATAAAGCTCTCCTCACACCTCTTCCTAACTCATAGTCCTTGGCCTCATTCTGCAAGATGTTTTGAATTGAGGGAGCTCAGCACTTTGCTACAATTGACCATTGGCTGTTAAAGTCCTAGCTCTGCAAAGATTAATGGACTTTAAAGGGATCCAGAAGAAATCATCTCTATCTGACATTCAGCACAGCACACATTGTAGTGTTCTGCATCAAGCCCACGAAGGACACACGTGAGTGAGCTCCATGTGCTTACCTGGGTCCTAGCGGTTCTACCCTGAGGAACCCACTGGAGGACAGGGCACACTAAGGAGGCTGTTACACTGAGTAGCTAAGCAGGCGCAATTAAGGCGAAATGAGAATGGAGACCAAGTCATGCAAATCAGAAATGCTAAGAAACTTCAAACCTTCTCCCCTACAGCCCCCATCAGGTCAATTTTTAAAGCACAAATTACTCTGAATTCTGCCTAGGTGCTCAGATCATCTTGAGGGGCTCTGGAATCCAAGCGCCTCCAAGCACAGTCATATCAGAGACCCCAATGTCAGGCACAAATAACAGCTGAGTCTACTATTTAAGGGTAATATCCTTGCTTCTGCAGGAGGCCTTCCTGCACTCAGAGTCAGTTTTCTGTTACTGTCCTTCCCGTTCTTATTTTTAAAAAGCACCTGGCACTTAATGCTATGTACAAAGCATGTATCAACAGCTTACACATGGAAGACAACCTGCTTCATGTTTCATGAAAGGTTTCCTCTGCTGATACAGGTCAGTATTACTGGATATCCCATAGTAACACAGCAGTACTATTGACTTAGATTGAAGCTCGTTCAACGGAGGTTTAACAAAGTGATGAAAATCTTTACAGAACTGATTTTCCAGTGTTTGATCCCTCCTGCTGCTTGAAGAAAGCTTTAAATAGTTTTCAAATAAAACAACTGCATTAAAATCAGATTATTCATAAGTACCCACTTTGCTAGCTTTTGTCCTTTCACTTTTCAGCTCCCTATGACGTCCAGCAGTTCAGATATCTGTGTTCAAAATAAATGCTCTCAAAACCATGTCCTTATTTGCCTTTACTTCTGTAACTGCTGTCACGGTCTGTTGCTGCACATCAAGGAGACGCTAGGAATGGAACATGACAGCTCCATGATGGTTCAAGTATGGAAAAACAAGACATGTTTTGGAAAGCATGGCTTTAGATACACTAACTAAAACTGAATGTCTGCTATAGCAAAAAAAGCCTCAAAATTTCACAGTACTTGGTTAATTATAGCAAGAAAACTATCAGTCTATTACTTAGTTCACACAGGTAGACCCAAGAAACCATCATGATATTTTATAGACAGACAGATATAAAAATACATACTTCGGCCACATGATATTGCATCAATCTTTTACTAAGGTACAGATTTTCTTTGCCTCTATCTGACAGTAGAGAAGGAGAATTTAATAGCAATATACCTCCTTGAACACTGACAAACAAATAAAATTCAAATTATTCCAGCATACTTCTGTCAGGAGAAAATAGTGAATGGCAAAGCTGTGTGTTTCTTTAATACAGTTATGCTTATTTACTTTAAAAAGTCTGTTTAACTCTGCCAGCTAACAGGAGAGGGTGCCTTCGGCCCCAGCTCCAGCTCCCTCCCTGACCCGAGAGAAGGCAGACTTCCAGGAGAGCCACTGCGACCGCCAGGCACTGTGCCACTCCAGGGCTCGTCCCCGCCTCCTATTCCTCATGCTCTGCATGGGCAGTGTCGGTAGCAACCCCCGACGTTGCTCCCCAGACAAAGTTGTGCGCCGGCCTGCTTCAGCCCCTGCAGTCGCGATGCTCCTGCACTCTGCACTCAGGAGGCAACGCACCCTTCAGAGCCCCTGCAGCCTGCTGAGGCTTTGGCCAAACCATATATCCTTTTCCAAAGAAACAGCAGTGAAAATGTTCTATAGATTTAACCACTGTCAGATGTTCTTTGAGCAGAATATTAATTTCTCTCCTGAGAACATAAATGTTTTGTTGTAATAAGCCACCATCCTCTCAAGCCCTTTGATTTCCTCTGTCAGTGTTGCCCCAGCCCATAAGTGCCAGCATCTGTGTCCAGCCTGAAAGGTGTCTGAAACATGGGGAGGCTAAAATGGGAGCAGTTACACACTGAAAATGTTAAATCACATTGTACCGGCCACTGAAATGGTTTCCTTCTCATCAAACTCAGGCAGTGGTTTTACAATATTAACAAAGCCACAAATAAGCTGTCTGAAACAGCAGTAGTAGTAATCCTTAAGAAAACCAAAACCCTTCACCTGGCTGCCATTGTCTGGAGAGCTGGTCAGGATTGTCCTGCCTCCATTTTCTTTTTGCCTGTGAAAACCATTCCCTGGCTGGCTGCGGACTCTTAATTAGTTACTTCTGCTTGCAATGATTCACTTGTCTTTGGATTTGATTTCAGGTTGATGACTTTCAGTATATTACAGACCATTTGCAACTACATCAGTTCCTGTTCAAATGTCCTTCATACCAAGATATCATCTAGAGGTAATGTGGAACAGGCACGCTGTATGATACCTTCTCCCCATCCTCTACAGCGCAGCAGGTGCTGTGCCAAAAGACATCTTTTTAAATTGCAGTAGGTCTTGTCCTGCTCTGAAAGCTGCTCCCTCCCCCTTTTCCTGTTACTTGGCTCCGCAGACTCTGGTCGGGCCATCATTTGACTTTAATCAGAATGCGAGTGAGGTCCAAAAATTGTTGAAAGCTCACTTATCCCATCCCAGTTCATTTCCTTGATGCCCAGTAGCACTTCTTACCGCTTTGCTTTTGCTAAACAGCGAGGTGCGGGGTAATGGGTTGGTTTCCCTCAGAATCAATCTGCGGTAGACCACTGTGTGCAGGCTGTATGTTTATTGGATCCACAGAACTGATTTTTAACTGGAAAAAACTTTTAGGGAATCTGAACAGTATGCCAAAGTTGTCATCGTGGCACAGCCATGCTTTCTTTATCCTTGTTAACACCACTACCAACAGCAGTGGTGACTGTTAACCTCAGCAGAGGCTGGCGGTCCCAGCATAGTCGGGAGGTACATTGTGGACCTTTACAACTTGCACTGATCTCTCAGCTGTTGTATTTTTCACAGTGAGTTACTTGTGCTAGATGGGATAAAGCTAGAGCAAGTCTGCCTGCCTACACCTCCACAGGCTGCGAGGAAATCCCTTGAGAACATGCTGCTGCTCAGCATTTAAATTAATTCAGCATTTAAATTTCTTAGTGTGAGAGAAAACAAATCTCTTCTTCAAACCTGTAAGGGCACTAGCAGCTAAGATTTCTGCAAAGGCCTGGCCTTTAAAATAAATTTTCCATCACTCTACCTTTGCTTGGGCAAAAAGGTACTGCAACAAATAACTGCTCTGCTAGCTCACTGCTGTACCAGGAAAATGTGCGCACTGCAAATCAGTTATCTGCAGATGCTATGCTTCACCTGGGCCACAGAATTAAAGAAAATTTCCAGAGATTTAATTTGTAAGACAATATTTCCAGGTATTACTCTGTTACTAGCCATAATGAAATCCAAATCCTTTCTTAGCTTATCCATCACTTTAGTCACATTTCTTGCTCTCAAGCAGAGGCCTAATTTTCAAAACCAGTTTTCCCACTTTTTGGATGCGTAACTTCTCCCAGCAGTCACTGTCTCTGCTTGCAACTAATTTATTCTTTTTCAGTCTGCCTAGTCCAACAACTTCAGTTTAAGAAAGGGTACTTTATTCCATTCTTTTCACAGATCCTAATATACATTCAAAAAGTAAACTGACCAAATCTAGAGAAAAGCTGTAAGCTTTATCCTCATTCCTTCGGAGCTCAGCACTTTCAGCTTCATGTCTTCACGTTTCCTGAACTGATTGAAGAACTTTCCCTAGACATTTCTGAGGCTCTGTCCTGGCCAGCCTCAGAGCAGCTTTTATGGCCAACTTTTTCATAAGTCTAATATTTAACTGAACTACTTCCTTTAATTTTTCCACAGCTGCCAATTTTCCTCGTTTTACAAACCACGATTATCACTTTTCCTAATTGTACAGTAAGGCCAGGGATCAGATTAGGATCGCCCCTTTTCATCATTCATTTTATAAACAGTACTTGAGTTACAGGATTTGGCTGCTAGGAGCCCCAGTTTCTGTCCATCTTTCCAGTCATTCACTGGGGCTGTGATTTGAACAGACCATATGTGCTCCTTATAAAGCCCATAGCTCAAAAGGAGAGGATTTTATATTTTTGAGCTTATCTATCTGTAAATTTCAAATTACAAGTGTTTTTCCTCCTAATTTCCCATCTCACAGAGATCATTGACTGACAATCTTTTTGTTAAGCTATGGACTTCAAATGTAGCCTAAGATTCTTTGCTTTCATTCCAAAATTGATATTTTAGCTTACATCTTCATATGAGTTGGGAAGTTCAAGGCTGGCCAAAACTTTTGTGCTTTCTACTGTCTTCTGGTAAACTTTCCAGGTGATGGCAGCCAGATTGCTGGACAAGACAGTGATCTTGTCAATTCATTCCTGGAGTTTTATATCCAGCCTTACCATCTGGCCAGAGAATTTTGTAGATGATCCTCACTTCTGAAGAGGACTTCCAGACATTTCAGATTCTTGTTGTAATTACATCTGCCCATCTTTGATTTTTCCCAGTCCTGCCTAAAACAAGTTACTTGGGGGGAAGGAGAGAAAAGAAGGAAAAAAAAAAAAAAAGAAGAAGAAGAAGAAGAAGAAGCACCAAAGTTTCAGATAGTGGTGTTCAAAAACACTGTCTGGATGTTCTGAATTAATATTGTGTTAGAAGCCGCCAAATGGCTGTATGCCAAGACTCAACCCAAGGTGTATTTTTATGGCAAAGCTATAAACCTACAAAATAAGTGGTTTATAATGGAAATTCTGACACATTTTTAATATTAAGAGCAGAAATATACTGGTTGTGGCAAGTAAGTATTTGACAGCTGTGGTACTCGCTTGTCAGCTGTTCTGCCTTAACAAGTCTCTTTTGATGGTGGGATTGCTCCTTTATCTCATTCTGTTTCAGCCATGTGGTTTTGGGGCAAATGGGCTGAACCATGTTCTGCAGTTCATTCCGGAGCCTCTCAGTACCCTCCTTCTGGGTGATTACAGTGAAAAGCAACAGCTGAGGTTCACCAAGTACTGATGACTGCAGTGTTCTGAAACTTATGATACGGACTCGTTCCACACAGAGAGCAGCTTTCATCAGCCAAGAGATGGGAAGTTTCCTCTGACATTGTTCCTTTCAAGTGGCACTTCTCACACGGTGACAAGGTATTGTGGCTGGGAAGAACTGTAAGATTGAGCACATAGGCATTGCTTTCAATTTGAAACTCAAAGGCACAAACCATCCTTGGAAACTTGTTGATATTAGAGCTATGGATCAGCCCATGCATAACTGGAGAAAGGATCCACCTTGAGTAATACTTAGGATAATCTACCAGTTTACATAGGCACAAAAATTATTGACCTGCTGTGAACGCAATAACAAAAAAATGGTGGTCATAGTGGTAAGGGACTAAAAAGAATTTCATAAGGCTGAAACATCATACAAATAAACACTATACCTAACTTGAGATATTATAACCCTGATTTGAAAAAAAGACTGGACAATTTTACTCGCAGGTGAATGCTCTAACTAGTCACCTACATTAGCAGCCTCCCGCTGACATCATTTACAACATATATATATAAAGGGAAAGTAGGAGGGGAAAAGTGTGAAAAAAGAGCCATTTTTCATCAGAAATATCTAATGTAAGAATGTTCAAAACAGTTATCTAAATGGTATGTTCTGGCTCTGTATCTGATCTGTCTGTATGGCATGTATCAAACCTGAGATTTCCAAATATAGATGGGGGGTTATGGATATCTTTTCCATCCCAAGCTTCTTGATTAGCAGTAACGTTCTTCAGGAAAATCAAGAAAGAAATTAGTCAATCTGTGACTGTCAGAAAAGAGTTTGAGACACACGCATAGACACACATATACACATCTTGAACTTATTTCATACTTCACACACAAGTTGGAAAGAAAAGATTTTGACTCAAAGTGAATGAAATCTAAACAGCTGACAAACAAACAAAGGATGATGGATTAAACTTTCCAAGTAGCATGCAAGCCTTCTCTGCTATAAAATGCAGTTTTCCTACTCTTAATGCATAGATTAACTGCAACGGCAGATAATAATGCAGAAAGATTTTTCTTTTAAATAAAAATTGAGAGGAAATGAAAACCAAATTACACATTACTTAAAAATAATCTGTCTGGAGATGAAATAAAACATTTGTGACTATGAACCAAGATTCATACCCTTACTTCCAACATCTTCCATTAACACCCCTAGGAAATTTAACACAATTAAATTAATGTTCTAAAGGGTATGCTGGATTGAGGGAAGCAGAGCCTGGGGCATACTAACTGGCTGCAGTCTTTGAAAGAGTCTAACAGCTTAAAGACACAAGAAAATTTTACTTGCATCTTGAGGATATTATTCATAAACTTACATTAGCTTAGTTTGGTAGATTCTAAGGGCATTTATAGAATGCCTAGAAATTAAATCAAAGCTTAAAAAAGGGCATTGTTTTGTTTCAAATCACAAGCAGGCTGCTTGTCTCAGATTTGAAAACCTCTGTGGTTCTCCACAGAACTTCCTGTAAAAACAAAATTCTGCATAATGATTTAAGACAGGACTGAAATACTATTGATCAAAAGACAAAGTTGAATACAAGTCAAGAATTGGATGGAAGCTCATGGCAAGACAGTGTATGAAAAAAGCTTAACAAGGATATATCTGGATGCATCAATAATTGTATAATTAGAAGTTTTTAAAAGGTTGCAAATTCAGAAGAAAATCAACACATACAATCTTGTGCTTTTCATGCTGGACAAATTGGTAGCGTTAGCTAAACTCAGTACAGTCTACAACAGACAAGAAACATCTTGCTGCTTATGTGCTCTAGCGTCTGTTTTTGGAATTACATCTGCTATGTGAGACAAAACAGTGGCTTCAACTTGAATTAGGTCATTAATATAGATGCGCACCTTTCACCAGGTATGACTGATATTGTTTTTAAATGTGGTACAAAGCTCTACTGCTGCTGCTTTATCAAGTCTACTCAGTCTTCATATCTCTGAAGTCTGCATATCTGCATACCTTTCGAGTTAATTATTTTAGTGGCTCGTTTCATGTTGGTAGGTAGACAGATAAATAGATAGATAAGAGAAAGATGAGGGTAAGAACTGCTGTATTTTTAATATTCTGGTAACGGAGGTTATGTTCACAAACTTCTGTCATCCAACAGAACTACAAGGTCCTGATTCCTGCCTTCACATCTTTTCTGAACAAGTGGTACTACTATATTTTTGGCTGTTTACTGCAGTAAGCCTTTTGGGTGCTCCAAGCATATACACACATACATGATTAAACATTAACATTCTTTTTTTAAATATTAAATCAGTTCTGATGCAACCTGATGAGCTGAAGGAAAGTATCAATGTGTGGGGAAAGAGCCTTTGGCAAGACAGTCTATTTTTATTTCTGTGGAGATCAGACTTTTCTTTATGATTAGTCTCATATGTTTCTTGCTGGTTACTTAAACATTAATTTATATTTTACAAAATCAACTATGTTAGTTTAATCTCTCTGTTCAGACGCTATGAAAATGGAGCCCCAGTGTGGGTACATGCCCAGCTGTGCCTTGCAAATGAGGAAAAGGAAGGAGATTGACAGCAGCTCTTTTTGCTCCCCAGACCAGCTCTGCAAATCTACATCAGCCACAAGCACTTTTTTTGGGCCAGCCTTCCTCCTTTTATTAGTGCTTTGCTGCTTTTCTGAGTAAGAAAAGCAATGGATATTTGTTTTGTTTTGTTTTTTTTTAATATTTGTTTTGGGGTAAAACAAAGATAACCCAGGAAAAGTACTTCAGGCAGAGCTCTCATGACTGAAAAATAAGACTGGTAAGATTTTTAAACCAAATTAAATGTTAAGGGTTTTCTTAGTTTTATTTTCTTTGGGAGAAATAGAAACTAACAGCCCATTTTTTGCTACAATGATGCTCGGGAACCCTGAGGGTCTAAGTATCTACTTCTGACATGATTCAAGTCAACAGATTTTTCTTAAATAGTATTAACTATTAGATTTAAAGAAAGGCATACAACTTTCACCATCGAGATGTAAAATGTTTAACAACTCAGCAGACACCTACAGTCCAAGCAGCAGAAGAACTAGAGTATTTCCCACACGGTATGGGAGGAGGATGTGGAAAGTTGGAAGGTCATTGGAAAAAATATGTGCCATAGGAACTCTGTTTTGAAAGCATCAGGGAAAAGCTGAGGGATGCAGACCTTGACTATGAATGCAACCCCAAGCAGGGGGAGTGCAGATGTGGAGCTGCTGCAGCTCCAGGTCTGCAGTGGAAATTTTGGAGATCTGCTCTGTAGTTGTTCCCTGAAATGGCCACCCTACACCACTGTGCAAAGCCTGTTTACCTGGATGTCGTACAGAGGCAAAGAACCGTCCCAGCATGAATCTGTTGTACGTAGTCACTCTGGAGGGAACAGCAGAAATCCTAAAATCACTCAGACAAAAATAAATCTGTTCCTTAGGCCCTGTCTAGACTATGAAAAGATGGGCTCTGTCCTGCATTGCCAGGGCTGGAGAGGATGTGGTCAGCTGGGTACATTTGATCATGTATGTGGTTGGACTGCACCAAACTGAAATCATTTTGCAGAACCAGTGTTAGCTGAAAATATTACTCTAACCCTAGCAGCAGTCTTACTGGGCAGACAATGTCAACCTGCCAAATACAAAAAAAAATGAGGTTTTGTTAAGCTACTTGTTATTAGCTGCTCAAACCTTGACTGCAGCTGAATGAAGAAACCCCAGCATTCCCACAACGAACACATGGCTTAACCAAAATATGGGAGGTCCTTTCCTCAGCGAAGATGACAAGCCTAGGAATAATTGTTAAAATAAATACTCAAAAACTTGGCTCTCTTTCTTCACCTACACAAAAAGGAACAGTTAAATCCAAAAGCCAAAGTTTCTGACTAACTTTTAAAAAGTAGTTCTCCTTTGAAACAGGCAGCATACTTTGATTTTTGTGTGTGAAATACTTCATCTTTCAGAGTAATCATAGTCAACGTCCAGTCTCATTTTAAAGTATAATTTGTGGGTTTAATATTTACAATGTTATTTTGAGGAAAAGTGAAAAATATAATTAATTCAGTATTGTTTAGGTCTGGTTTGAAGTCACAGATGTTACAAATTGAAGATATTCAAATTTTTCACATCTTTTGAAATTTTAAGTTGTGCCTATGGGGCAAAACTTCTTCCTTCACAAGTCTCCAGTGTTCCCAGACTGAACTCCAGTTGATTTCAGGATGATTTGATTTCTACCTGATATTAGAAGACAGAAATTGTCTAAAAGTAAATTCTGGATCATATTAAGGATTGTTTTGCTTTCCAAGTAATATTATCCTATAAATATATATAGTATAAACCACTGTAGTAAAGGAATATTTATATATGAGTTATTTCCATACAAAAAGAAAATGATTAAGAAATACAGCACACAGCCTTCTTATATCAATGTGACACTAGTGAACCATATATGTAGGGCTGTCTGAAAAGGCGAAGGCTGGGATAAAGGCTGAGGTACGCTGCAGGAGAGACTATTGGAGCATAGATTAATGGAAAATGAAGAGCATGGAACATGTTCATTGACTCTAGTGCAAAGCACAGCAACAATTTAAACACAGATTGATACAAATAAAAGCTTATATTGACAGAAATCTTACCTAATGTAACACATAGTTTTATATTTAGTAACAAAAAAAATTAAAAAGCATAGGCTCAATCCTGCAAACTCTTTATGAGTACCTACAGTCTCTCATTTTCTTTTCTTATTTGTGATTGTTTATATAAGGTTGGATAAACTGTATTACCTTCAGTTGCCTTAGAAATAATATCTCTAATGTTTTGACAGTGTAAGTCATGCAATACTGCTTGTGCAAACAAGGAGGACTGGACAAGAGGGTGGCAGCATCTATTTTTTTTCAGAAGAGCTTTAATGCATGCACTCCAAAAGAAAATTGGCATGTGCTCCCTAGATGAGAAAACACAATATTCCTTCATGCACAAACCAGTCTTTTGTTTGCAATGGAATTCATCCGATCCGGTTTTGAAACAGAAATAAATACAGAAGACTACACCTTCAGAACCCAGAAAGAAAAATGGCTCATGTGTCTCAAGAGCTATTGTTACCAGAGAGTGAGTTTTCACAAGAGGCACCTACAAAATTAAAAATAGGTGGCAAAGATAGAATCAATTAAATGCTTACAAAAAGCAACATCCACTATCTCCACTCCTTTCCAACAGACATCCCCATCTGGAATTTATTTTTAGGATGCTCATTCCTTCTCACAGGTTCAATGCTACCCGTTTCACACCATTTAACTACTGAAAGCTCTTGAAATTCCGGACCAGAGAAGCCAGAGCCCAGTGTATTTCACAGTGATGTAGCTAATGTGTCAGACTTGTAAAATAGCTCTTAGTGGTAGACCTCCATTTAGAGAAAGACGGAAACTAGCTTTAAATACTTAAGGCTTTAATATCTAGTCCATTATGCTGCAGCAAGGTCTTGTAAAGAGTCAATTATGGGATACTTCTGATTTGATCCACATGCAAGGGAAATCCGCTTCTTTACCTTTAAACCTCTGTAGTAAGTGTCCTGTTTAAATAATTAGTGACACTTTTTCTTTGATCAAATTGATTCACATTGTTATTCTTTTATGTTAATTTAAAACTTAATCCATGTAAAATCCAAGACAGATCTTAATCCGTCACTCAGAGAGCTTTTACAAAAAGGCACTACCATGAGATTTTCCAGAAAACACGACATGTTAAAGACAGTAGTGAACTAACTTGAAACGTTGTGTGTCCCCCCCACTTCTGAAAACCTGTGAATCACCAAGTAAGTCGGTTCTAGTAGCATGGGTAAACAGCGTGACAATTCAGAAATAATTCTGAGTGGAGACACAAAGCTAGCAGCTACTATACGACAAAACCTATTCTCCAGCGTATTTAATGATGAAGCCAAAATCTCAGCATTTCCTGCTATTAAAAGTGTGTTAATCATGGAAAATATTTTAAAGTAAACTGCAGCTACTTTAACTTATATTCTTGCTTTCTCTTCAAAGCTTAGTTGTCCAGGTTACAGGGAAGTTAACAGCAACAAAGTTGGAAGGGATTTCAGGCCAGACAGAGCTAGTTAAGGCGCTCAGCCAGTAGAGTAGGTAAAAGAAAAAATCCTCTCTCAATATTTATAATTTCATGCCCATGCTCTTGTCTTTGGTAAGATATTTCTATAAATCTATGAATAAGATGCTGACAATAAAGTTACCTGTACAAGTAGATAAATATTTAAGTTTTGTCCAAGCCCATAAATTCAGTAGACCACACAAGCTCTACTTGCTGTACACGTTCAAATAATTTACACTAGTATCTCTACAGTGAAGTAAAAAATAATTACAGTCTTCATTGAACATGAACAGATCATATCTGGATAGCAGAGTTACTTTTATTATAACATTTCAGATGCTTGCATGTTTTCCAATAATAATTTTTTAAAAATAATGTTTCTAGACAGCAACACTGCCCTTTAATAACGAAGGAGGCAAAGGAACTGCTTTGCTAAAATACTGCTTTATGTTTCTTCAAAAGGCTTGATGGAGGAGTGTTTACACTCTCCAAGTGTTTTTCTAAAATGTTACTACAATGCTGCAAAAGAAATAATAACAGATAATATTTCACAATAATTAAAAAATATTTGAGGAAAACAAGATGACCGTTTTGCTTAACTGCATGACAAAATCCTCAAATTAAATTGTTTCATAAAATGACTAATGGAATGTAATTACTGTAAAATTTCCACTTGAGCATGAACAGCTGGGTCTTGAGGACCTCTGCTGTTCAGACTGTGCACTGTACAACCGTATGTTCAGAATTATCTCCCATACTCAATAGCAAAGGTGAAGAATTGTGCCTCTTCTTTAGCATTACTCTAGTTGTACATGTCACAGTCACACTGAAATTTGAAAAAATCTATTTCATTTAGTATGATTACCTTGGCACTTTTGTGAGTGAGTATCTCTCAGTTATCCACCATTTATAAAGTCAAAGACTGCTGTGAACATTTAAATAGCCAGTATTCCAACTCACATGCTTACATTTGTACACTGATGATGAAACTTGGAGATTTGTGCATATTTTCCTTTCACCATTTCAAACAGAGTAGAATAAGAAGAAACTCACAATAACATTGGCGAGATCAAAGCACCAAAGATATGGCAGATACAATCTTGGTGTGCTCTACACTGATAAATTGAAGATGAAATATTCACAGAGTTCCTCCTATGTAGGAATATTCTCCATCTTCTAGAACAACAGCAAATCAAAACACATAACACTCAAAAGCTTGAGACAACAGCAACAGCCTAGTGAGGCTGTCTCCGATACAGCCAGGTGGCTCAGACGGCACAGGAACGCTGACTGTGACCCGGCCAGATCGATCTGACTGAATGTCACTGGCTACAAGCGCCAGTCCCTCTCACGTACAAGGGAGGAACATTTAAGGTAGGGTTACAAATGCTGATGAGAAAAAGAATGCATTGTCACTAAAGAGGCGCTTTCAGGAAGCATCAGAACGGTAAGCATTTTATTCTGCCCCTTAGGTTCGGGGAAAACCACCGTCTCTGTAACATCTGAGCATTGCATGTACAGCGCTCATACACAACCTACTCACTTGCATGTGCTATGTACGTATAAAAGCTGCTGCGGTGCATTGTAATCTTAAGCTACTAAATGACCTCTATTAAGAAATAATTTTTATTTTTCTGGAAAAGTTGGACAGTAAAAGTTTGCCCCCAAAGTACTATTTTTGAATATCAGTCATTTGAATATCAGTCAAAGAAAGCCTGCACAGACACAGTACAGGCACTGCTCTAGCTCCACCCGCAGTGTCCTGCCCTTGACAAGTACTCCCCTTTTAGAGGTATTAAATCTTGGCAACATCCATCGCAGTTCCCACTTAAGCTGAAGTAAGTACATGTACAGAAGGGCTCTGTCAACATATCTGAGTGGAAAGATGTTTGGATTAACTAAGAAAACCTATTCCAAATCTCAGATAATAAAATGTCCTCCTAAATCCTAATTGCAACTTTCATCTTGTGTCTTAGACCTTGCCACCAGCCGATGTGCCGATACAGATCAAGTGTTTAGTTTGATAAATGCGGCTTACTAGGGTCTTGGTATTGCTGACTGACAGAGTGGCTGAATAGGATCCAGGCTTCTAAAGGTGATTATCTGCCTAAAGAAGGAAGAAGATGAGCACAGGACAACCTTGTTTGTCATTTTGCGCACTTAATCAGACAAAGCTCATAATACTAAGAGCTTCTCTATACTATCAAAAATAAAACAAAAGCAGCTTTCAAACAAATTACACTACCATTTTACAGAGGGCAAAATCCATATGCATGCATTGGAGAATTATCTTTTAGTTGCTATTTTCCAGAACTTATAATGGGAACACTAAATCATATTCCCAAAGAGTCTTTCCTTAGGTTACTGAGTTTGGAGCTTATTGCAGCCAGATTTCACTGTACAACACACATAAAGCAACATTCTTATTTTAAACAGTATATCCAGGTAGAAAGTTACTAGATAACAAGACCTGTCTTTTTAGTTTAAATTGTTATCTAACATAAGTACAAACATAATGTCCTTTCAAGGAAGATACCAGACTGTCAAGACCAAACCACTAGCACCCCTTTGCTGTGTTGAGATAACACCAGAGCTATATGGTCATTGGTTTGTCTTTGTGTCTGTTCAGAAAATGCATAAAGCAATTCAAACATTATATGACAGAGTGGTATATTTCTCGCTTATGGATTTAACTTTTAAACCATTACTTTTAAAGAAGGCCAATGAGCACTGTTCCATTACACCTTAATTTCAGCTTTGTTTTATATGACAAAGAAAAGAACAAATAATTTTCATGAAGAATTTTAATTTCTCTTTACTTCCAGAAGGGGAAATCCAAGAACGGGAAAAAAGGAGGATTATTCTTTGTTCTGCTTTAGGGTTAATATAATATCTACATTTGTACAAAGTTCATTCTATTATGTAAAAATCTTTATATTTGCTTTTCTTTAACCAAGAGCTTGCATTAAATTGATTTAATACTACTGTAAATACAAACCGAGTATTAAAAGCAGACAATCAAAATACTTCCAAATAAACAGCATTTTCAGTGGGGGGTACTCTACCATTTACATGAAAAATGAAAACAAAAACCCAAACCCGAATAAGCAATAACGGTGCCTCAATAACACTGCTTTAAGACTGGAACTTCAAAAAGAATGGAGTCAAAATCTCAGCTGCAATACATTCAATCCAGAAAAAAAGTACACAATCAGAATTGCCAATATCTTGTTATTGTCATTAGTATTAAAACTTAACAGCAACTGAATCCCTGTTTTGTATTGAGAGGTCCTAGTCTTCACTTGTATATCCCATACAGCAATTATATAAGCCATCAATGCTCATAAAACAAATTTCTAAAGTAAAGGCCATTTTACCTAAGCCTTTAGTATGTGAGTAGGCTCATTGCATCAACAGGGCTATTATATGAGCGCAGTGTTTCGAGGTCCAGCATTGACACTCAAAACTGCACTTTTTGGCTGTTGAGTGGTGTCAGAATAAAAGTATTTTAGTTCAAAATTTTACAATAGATTATTGGCAGCACAATTTATTACTACTAACTTTATAGCTAAAGGTTTTGATGATCAGTTCTGTCAATCCAAGCAATTTCCAAGTGTCTTGTAATCACACCTAATTCTACATCTGAATCATTACAAGGATAAAGCTGTTATACTTGTAATGGTATTTGTCCTACTTTGAACATTACCAAACTGTTTCATCTAATCCTTTAGGAAACACCATAATGAGGCTCATCTAATGGCTTCTACTAGTTAGGAAGGCAAACTAAAAGATTTAGCTCCTCAGTCTGTCTCTAAATCTCCTAAGTGAAAGATGATTTACAGTTAAGCTATGAAAAATGTGACCACTCTCAAGTCTGGAAAGTCTCAATCTGATTTCAACAAACTTAAATCATAAGAGAAGATTGCATCTCACTAACTATAGATTTGCTTACCTAGCATCTGGTGTGAAACATTCATTAAGTTATAAAAGGTTTATACACTTGTCCAAGCTTCTATTTGAAAAAAAAAAAAGTTAGATTTTTACTGAAAACACTTATCTGAAAGGTTAAGTTTATAGTTTGATTGATACCTGAAATAACGTTTTTCTGCCCCCTTCCAAAAATATCATAAAAGCAAATAAAATATAAATAATTATGGTGAGAAGAAAAAAAAGAACAGCATGATCTCAATACCTGTAGGCAAATATTAATAGAAATTAACAGAGAAATTGGAGTTCTTTTTGTTGTGGTGAAGCTAAATACCGATCATTTTTGAATTACCTGATCTCCAAAGTGTCTGGAGAACAAAAGAGGATAGTGCTGACATTACAGAAGCCATAAGACATTTATAAAGGCAATACTATATTTTGCTTAGAACTTAAAGTAAATATTTAACAGCTAATAGTTTCAGAGCTTGCAAATCATGAGGTGAGAAGGGGAATGGAACCTATGTAATTAAATAAAAATATAGATTTATTTGTACCAAGAATTTGAAGGTTGATGCTTGCCTTTCACATAGGTGGAGACCTGTGCTCCATCACACCCTAGTACCAGCTGCACCTCTACTAATTCGTGTGAGTCCCTACTCAGCACTCAGATTGGTTGGAGTTTACAAAACAGCTCTGCACCCAGTACTACCCAGTTAAAATAGCAACAATTGCTCAGTGTTAATAAGACTCCAATCTCCAATAAACCAGTGGAGGCTGTTTTGTCGAAGTGCACCAAAATTTTCATTTCATAATTAAACCTTGTGCAGGACAGAAAAGATAAAACTGAACCTGCGGTCAACTGAAATGACAAGTCATGACTGGGACTGAGAAGCTGAATTTAACAGAAAACTACTGTCTGAATTTAAAAAAAAAAAAAAAGGAAGAAAAAAGGAAAAAGGAAAAAAAAAATTATATTAAGGTAAACATAGATGAAGATATGTATTTAAAGAAATGGATTCCAAATGTCTGTG
This sequence comes from Chauna torquata, assembly GCA_013399475.1. NCBI lineage: Eukaryota > Metazoa > Chordata > Aves > Anseriformes > Anhimidae > Chauna > Chauna torquata. The sequence goes on from VXAL01011654.1 coordinate 61,005, forward strand.
CTGAAATTCACTGGAGGTTTCACTGGTATGAGAATAAGCACTAACCTCTGCGGGTTTCAGACTCTCTCCCCCTTTGGAAACACTGCAATTGTGGCACATACTCGCCTCTGCAAGCATATATATTTCTTCTGTCCTCAGAGTCCCCGAAATCCCCAGTCCACCTCATGGACAGCAGAGGGAGTGATGCTGAAGTAAGAACTGAAGGTGGCCTATGAAGAAGAGTGGGAGGAAGCTGGAACAGCCAGGGAGACAGAGGAGCCCCTTGTTCTTAGAGTATGCTCTAATGGAAGAAGAAAAGTAGCGGGAACACGTAGATAAACCCAGCTTTTGGGTGGCAGGATCTCCTCTTCATTCAATGACAGCAGGAGGAAAAACACATGGTTTCCCATACAGAGCTTTGGAAAAAAAATGAAAGCAACCTCACAGAGCTAACCTTGCTAGAGATCCTCACTACTGGTTCTGCCATGCAAAATAGGTAGAAAATCCCTTCCTTGTCAGATTTTAAATATTTGTGACAGTTATTCGCTATTACTATCCTTAATTCCATAAGAATTCACTGTTCTTCCTAAACAACAAGAAAACATTTTTTATTCTTTTATTTTTTGGTTCTGAGGTTTCCTCCCTCTCAGAAGATCTCACAATTCTTTTCTATTCCCTGCTAAAGTGCATCCTCACTGTCCACAGAAAGGCTGGGATGCAGGTGCCTCTGCACTTGTCAGCAGTATTGCTCGCTTAACCAGAGATCTCTTATTAAATGATAGGCAGCAACCTTGCACTCTTTTCCCTCAGAGTTGGAGAAGGATGACACCAGAACACTGCTGGCTTCAGGAGCAAGAAAGCAGAAGTATTTATGAAGTCAGTAGTACCAGCTTTATGTAACACTAGACTCTGCACAGTAAGCAAAATGAGTATAAATGCAGAATCAAAGAAATCGCATGGGAAGATCAGATGGCTGCTAGCACACCACGAGGGTGGAGCCTGCATGCTGTAAAACCCTGAAACAAACAGCATTTGATTCTCACTAAAGGCACAGGTGGCTTGTGATAGCAGAGACCTGGAATTCATTTCAAGTCTTATGGCCCAAAATTCCTATGATAACACTGTACAGGAAATATTAGATGAAAGCAATAACATGGTATTAGGAACCTTATAAATTATAACAATATCGCAATAATAAAAGCTTTTCTGTCAGAGCTGTGTGTCATCTCTCACTCCCTATTCTCTCCTGGACCCCATGTAGCTCATCACGCCAAGCAGATGAAGCAAAACATGTCATGGAAAGACAGAAGTTTCCTGTTCCAATTTCTATCTGCAAAACAAAGTAATCGACTGTCAAGACCTAGTAAGTACTATGGCTTTAAGCAAAAAGAGGAGAGGAGTAAAATATGTAGTTGCAAATAAAATTACTTTTACTTTCAGAAAATCTCTTGTGGGTTCTCCAGAAATGCAGTAAAAATTGCACTCTAAAAGCCACAATTAGGTATGAGGGACTGAAGCATCGCCACTGCCAATGAATTCAGGTTTTGATGAGAAGCTATGACAAATACATGAGGGAGGTGAGAGCTGTCATTCCAAGATGCCATTATTCTATATATTAACATAGTAATATTTGCAATAAATTTTTGTTCCAGAAGAGTTGGGTTTAGGTATATACATTTAAGTAAAGCAGCTGAGGGAATACACAAACTATATCTCAAAGTAAATTTGGTTTTGATCCTAAGAACCATTCCTAATTAGTGTCAAAGAGAACTATTTCCTTGCAAAAATATTCTTCTCTCTTAAAAAGAAAGTTCTGTACATTAAATGGGAATTTTATTACTAGTTTGACGGCCAGACACTAATCACCTAGCTATATAAGCAAGTTGGCTGTAGCTAAACTAATGAAGAAAGAAAGGGCTAGAAGGAAAAGCCTATTTTAGAATGCAGGTGATTACATATCCAATACAGTTCTCTGAAAAAACAGTAAAAGTATTTGTAATAGCCACAAGTTCATCTTTCATCATATTTAAATGAATATTAAAGAAAAGATTAAAAGATACAAGTTTAGTACCATGGGTTAATATGCCCATTTTACTCCCAAAAACATATTCTAACAGAAATCTGGGAAAGAAAATGCTTTCACAAACTGTTCAAAAGGCTATGCTTTGTGCAGTGTTGAGTGGTTTTCAGTTTGAATAGCAATATAAGCACACCTGCTGAAACATTCTCTGGTTAATGTTTACTTGGGGAATAAGAGTTTGGTTTTCAGAGTTTCTTGGTATGACACCATTGAAAATGTACTTTAAAAAGGTTATTTCATTAGTACCTTTTCAATGATCTGCATTTGACTGTTGATTTGTTCTGTGCTTTTGTCTGTTGTTCTCGTGTGCTTATCCAAAGTCTTTGTTATTAGACTTGCTATTCATAAAACCTGTGAAAAGTTTAGTATAACTAGTGATCAAATGAAAGCATCTCTAAGAACATGGTAACTTTTGTGGCACTGGGTGTAACCTAAAATTGGAAGCTCTTCAGTATTATGTGCTATTACTTCAGCACACTGCTATTGTAACTAAATTCTATACGAAACCTTTATCATACATGAAAAAGGCCTTCAAAACTGAAGGCTTTATAAAATTGAGATATTATTTATGCTCAATGCAGTGCTGACAATAACAGTACAATATGATGTATGACTAAGGCAGATCAAAATGAACATCTGAAATGTTCCATGAAAGCTGTGAATTGCTTACTTATTCTAAAGAATTCATTAGTTTGCTTTGAACTTCCTTCTGCTGTGAATGATGACTGTGAAGAATATGAAAAAAATACAGGAGAGAGAGCAAACAATTCATTTTCTAACTTTCAGCTCCGTTGTCCTGAATGCCTGCATTTTCCTCCCACATTTGCATTAGGAAGAATTCAAGTACTAAGGAGAAGTTTCCTTACAGATAGTTATGAAGAAGTTTGATTCATGGTTGCACTCATATCACAGCATTGTCAGTCTATCCACAGGACTCATCAAGTAATTTGTATTTATTTTATAAATATTTCTATAGTTATTCAAATTTCTAGGAAAAAAGTACTCTGAGAAATGGTAGACAGTATTGACGTTCTCAGTAACGACTCTGAAGTAAAACAAGGTAAAACTACTGTCAAACAACATACACACAAGATACCTGTATGTTTTTCAAAGGTACTCATTTTTTCTCTTCTAACTCTAATACAAATTTGCTCACACATTCTTGTGAAAGGGAATTTAGTTAAAGGCAAATATGCCAGGCTGACAGCTCTGGAGAAAGAAATACTCTGCTTAAACACCGAGCACTGTGAACTTAAATCAGCATATACGTCTCAGTCAGGAAGGCCATTTAATTGTGTTCACACTAGCAGCCTCAGAAAGATATGAAATCACGTCACTTGGCATGAAACCTTGCCTATCCCTTGACTAATCCAGTCTGTGAAGGATTTTCCTTTTCTATGGTCACTAGGAAAACTATGATTGATCTTATCCACACCCGGGTAGTTTTGAGGGACTCCTAGATCACAATCAAAATACGGTAGACATGAATATGTGTATATATAACGGACAATTACAACAGGTAAGATTTTCACATTCCATGTTTAAGTTTTCACCTGCCTCACAAATACACACAAAGAAACCTGACATACAGAGATATTTACTATGCTGTAATAGGTAGCTACCATTTTGGTACACTTGGTGGAATTGTACTGAGACCAAGGGATATTATCTGAGTGCCAGGTCTTCACCATGTTCCAGAAGTACCCATCACACCAATCACAGCTTGTCTTCATGAAAGCTGAAGTTGCACAGCTTTCATAAATTAAAAAGCTGCATGAAAAAGGGCAACAGCTCCAACGTTCTATGATAGAAAGCCTACAGGGAGATGTCCTGAAGGATGTCTGCCTAACAGCAGTCCGACAGCATGGCAGCTTCCTCATCTATACAGGAGCTGCAGCCTTTTGTCCCAGCCTTTAGCTTTGTCACGAGCAGACAGCCTTCAGTCTGTTCTTCTGCAATCTAATCTGAGGATCCTCCTGGTTCCTGGTCCCCAAGGAGGGGACTATTCTCCATACCTGGGAGGTTTTGCCCTTCTTTACCATAATATACATGCCCAGGTCACCCAGTGTTGACTTAACAACACTCAAATGCAAATCTACTCGTCAGGTAAAGAGCACTGCAGAGCACAAGCATTTCAGTGTGTCTGATTCTTATTCTTGCAGTGGGGTATAGTCACACACATGGCTAGAAAATAATGCAGTAGTAACATTTCTCTGTTAGGGCAAATCATTTGGTGAACAATTTAACTAGACAATGTGCTCTGCAAATTGCCTCTATTTGTATTTCCCAAAGGAGAAAACACACGTACGCACACATAACCCTGTACTTTCTAACCACATCTCTTTACAGCTTGTCCCTATTTCAATTTCATAACTCAAAAGCTAGTGGATAACTCAAAATATTCACTTACAATCAGGTTATATTTTGTATTATGGTGCCACTTACAAATATTTTGTTCATTTTACAAGATTTTACAGGATTCCATACAAATATATTTGGCAAATTAGCTGCTTATATTTAGAGCTACAGCATTACTCTCACAAATGCTCAACATTCACTGTTCTAGCTTTACACACAGCATATCCATTTGACTTACAGTTAAGTGAATAAATGTATATCCGCAAGCAGCAAGATAAAAATCTCAGAACTTACTTTGTAATATCTGACTTCAAAGTTATAAATAATCATTGACAAATGATGTCCCCTCAATGCTGTATTACTAAAAATTTATTTCAGGGCCTTCCTGCATGTACCTCCGTGACCTGCAGCTGAAGGACTATTCCAAATATGCTTAAAGCCAGTGAGTCAGCTGGCCATTGGCCTAGGTTTGAAAGAAAATTTCAGTTACCAAAATTGAAATAAGCACAAGATAGTGGGGTTTTCAATAATGTCTATGCATTTATTTTGTACCAATTTCAGGCTAGATTGTCTCCTTATTAACTCCTACTCAGTAAAAATACTCACAACACCTAAACCAGGCAAAACTTAGTGTTCAGCTGAATAAGCATGAGAGTGCATTAGTCTGTGTCACCTGCAAACTCATCTCTTTGGCATTCAAAGAGGAGAACCAGACCTGAATGCTCTGTAATAGTTAAAAGAAAAAACAGTCCTATTTGCGAAAAGTAATTCAAGCTACAAATTTAAAAAAAAAAAAAAAAATCTTTCAATAGCATTATCACATTTCCATTAATATGCTCCTAGCAGTCCATTTAGACATTGGGGCTGGGTAAAAGTAACACTAGTGCGATGCTGCCACCTGCAGCTGAATGAAAAGTGCTTGTTTCTTTAGTAACTCAAGGCCAGTGCTTACATCTGAAGTTCTATACAATTTTCAACCGTTAAAACGTCTCCCGCGTTGACTTGTTCAGAAGTTTTATCATCACTTTGCTAAAGGAAGGGTGCAGTATTAATAAACATTCATTTTCATGCTGACCAAAACTGATTCATGTTCTGGTGAACAGGCAGCAGACTCCGGGCACCTGAGGTGCACACTTGTCTCTGTGGCTGGACTGCTGTGTGTCAACAGGAGAAGAATCGCATAAATTCTTCTTTAGTCTCAATTTAATAATTTAATAATCAATAATCAATTTAATCAATTTAATAATCTGCACAGAGCATCTTAATAATGCCTTAGACATCTTGGATAAGGTGCAAAGCTTAAATATTCCAAGATCCTAAAGGAAAAAATATTATTGATACACATTCTACTGTATTGAAGCTAAACTATCACTGAAATCAAAAGTTTTCATAAAGGACTCAGGTGCATATTGGCTGCTATAACAGTTAATCTCACTATCCTCTTCCATTTTTTAAAAATGATGGGAACATGCACATCTGTGCAAAACAGCATATTAAAGTGTGTATTAAAATTCATTTCATTAAAATTCCTCAACACTAGGCATAAATCTTCTGTATCACTTGCTTACTTATTAAGCAATACCTCTGACATCATTTGTACAGCTGCTAGCAGAGTAGACATTAACAGAGGATGCTGTAAAATTCAATGCCTCCTTCTGGTCCTCCCAAACAAACCAGGATTAAATAAAAAATATAAGGATTTATTGCTGTTCTTTATGTGCAATGACAAACAATGTGAATGGAATTGTTTATTCAGAACAATCTATAAACAAAAAAGTGGTAGAGAAGTAAAACCCAAGTAAGCATCTTGTGTTTAGAACCTGTTAATGTTAAAAAAACAAACAAACAAACAAAAAAAAAACCTGTTAGCTACTTGTTACTCTTATCATTTCTACAAGCTTTCAATCTACTTAACTTGTCATTAATAAAACACTCAAAATATTTCTAGAGCCATCACAAACATACTTGTCACAACTGCTTATGCTTTAGTTGTCACCACAATCTATACAAATAGTTTCTTGAGATTACAGATCATTCTTCCTGGAATGAGGCAGCAGTAGTCCTTGTAAAGGTATATTAAAGCCTCACACCACATCCTGATACTTTTCTCTGGGCATGTTATTTCTAAACATCTTTTAGCATCCAGAAGTCAACCAGTCATACATCTGAAATGACATACAAGACTTAAGACATATACTCATAGGAGTTAAATGAACAACCTCTCACTCATCTTTCATCATAGTGTAAAATGTTCCTAATTTATCTGTAATCTTTAAAATAAACAAGCTGATTGCCAAGAAAAGCTCTGAAAGCTGCAGATTAAACAAAAAACTTTCTGTAGCAGATCTACAACTTTGAATGGCCAGTTCTGAACAGCCTCAATTTTTATATAATAAAAGTCATATATACGTATATAGAGACACACATCCATATCCTTACGCATGTGTATATGCATGTGAGCATGTTTGTGTACACAGACATGTATTTATGTATTTTTTAAAAGATATGTAGATATGCCCTGACACAATGCAGACTCAAGGTAGGAGAAGCAAAAAATTAAATAGGAAGTATCTTGCATAACCTTTCACATGCTCCTTTAAGAAGATATAAAGGAATATCAGTATTAAACCAGAGGAGCACGGAACCACCCAGAAATTATGCATACGCTCTATTGAAAATATATGTTGTAATAGTAGCATGTGTTTGGAAATGTGCATATGAAATGTGCCCAGACATCAAATAATGTGACAGGTGGTATTAGCGCATGAAAGATAAGCATCCCATAGAGGCCCCAGAAAATGAGCAGGGACTGCTCAACATTTCCTAGTCCCCGTATCCCGTCTGACAGACTGGAATAGTGACTCTGGCCACCAGTCACTAGTGCTGACTGCCTCCCTTCTTTCCAGCATTACATATATGAGCTCAACTGTAGCTTCTTAGCTCTCTTGACAATGTGACTCACTATCTACTGTATAAAACGTAGTCAACTCCTAACGGCATTATAATTTAATCACAGCAAAAAGAGTGACTGTCACGCTGACAGCCAGTGATTGACATGGCCTGGATTTCTGCTGTCAAAGATTTGCATGTCAATCAGTAAGAACCCATATGGCATCTGTTTACAATGATCAGAAGTCATTTGATACCACTGTCTTAGCAAAGCTTTGACAGAAATGAAATGAGACCCATGTTCTATATTCCCAAACACGTAAACTACAATAGATTCATTTAGAGTTCTCAGCAGCTGAGTTAATGCACATTAATGCTGAAATAGGTTTGAGAACACAACGCTTTAACAATAAAAACATCAGGCAATGTTTGCTTATTACATTCAATGAGGATGCCATGTCTACTCCTGGCACTCTGTTCCTATTGATTTTGCAGCCTTCCATTTTATGAAATAATACATCTCTTCTAAATGTGTGCGTGTGTGAAACTCATCACCTCTGGTAATGTCATCAACCGTGAATTATTACTAAGCTACATCTAGACTTCTTTCATAGTTTCTTTTGGCACTTCATGTGTTCACTTCCACTTTCTGTCTGAAGTATTGCAAGATCATTAGCTAAATTTGGAATGCAATTGGAGAACAATCAGGCTGACAGAAGGATCTGAACATTAGATTCCAGAGAGAAAAATAACTTATCAGGCAGATATCCTTATTGCTTTAAATACCTGGCATGGCCCTCACTGGGAAACCATTCTGGATGAATGCCACAAAAACTCACATGAACTCATGCTGTTTTTATTGCAAATTCTTGATAGCATAAAAATGCATGTCTGGTAGTAATCACAGTTGGGCATAACACCATTCTGTAAGGCAATTCTGTGCACCCAAAGAGTGATAAAAAGCATCTTGACCCTTCTTACTCATGACTAAGGAGGCCGCAAATTTACCCAAGTGTACTGCAAGAGCAATAAAGCTTTTCTCTCCATAAGTAAGTTTCTTGTTCTTAATCCTGCCTGTATGCCGACAGATTGTATCTGAGCATTCTTTCACACTGATACTCTGATTTAAAAAAAAAAATACACCAAGACTGCCAAATGTCTGT
>VXAL01011654.1:69518-82767 GCA_013399475.1 Chauna torquata
TTTCTTTCTTTCTATTTCTTCACACAACCTCTTAAATGAGTGACCTGCTACAGCTCGCTACTGCCAGCTTTTTCAGATAAGCTGAGTATCAGCTGTATGTGACATTCAGTCACAGTCTAAAAGTGTAAAGTACACTGACATTATACGCAGCACTATCTGGACCATTCACTAGAAGATGGATAGCTGTCAGATTTCCCATGTCTCTCTGGGGACATATCTAAACATAGGACCAAATGAGTTATCCAGCAGAACAATAACGATTTGAACCTTTTTTGATTGAGAAAAAAAAAAAGTGTTAGAACTGCGGGAAAAGAAAGAACTAGGAAAAGAACTAGGAAAAAGCCGAAGTTCTCTCTGCTCTAACTGTCACATCCCTGTTGTTTTGCTTGCATTTCCTGGATGGTCACTTATTGAAGTCACTAGCTCATCAGTTTTAAGTCTTAAGTGCTATGTGCCTAGACAAGTTTTACTTTTGAATATGTAATTCCTTCATCCTTTTATTGGCTTTAGTGCAATTCAGTGGTGACTCAGTTTATGAAAGAGAGATGCATAGTTTTAGTTTGGATAAGAATTAACTGACTATCCAGTAGCAGCAAGTTTTTCCTCTGTGCACAAAATGCTTTTTCACTTTAGCACACCATTCTTCCATTGTGACCCTCATCAGATAAACTGAAGAAAGTAAACATCTGTAGTTCAGGAGGCATTTGATCACTGGCCTTTCTCTGTGTTTGAACCAAGTGGTTCTTTTACAAGGTAACTGCACTCTCCCAGGGTGGTATACATGATTACCCAATTCCTGTTGTTACAACAGACATGCTTAAACCACCTATTGTGTGTCCTATCCATAATTATATTTGAGGTTTTGTTCCATACTGTCTCCTGGTCTGTGAGCTCCTGCCTCTCCTAATCCTCTTTCAATGAATGACACACAGCTCTAAGGCCCAGAGATCTTGTTACCAACAATTACCAATTTCTGCCTTTTTACAACACTTAAGGAATCAAACATTCAAAGAGGATATTAAAGACCTTTCAAATATATGAATCAATATCTCACATTGTATATACACGGATTAAAAGAATTTATCGGCAACCCTTTAAATAAATCTGGAAGCATTAAGACTACGAAATATTACAGTGACCCCAGGTTAAGTACAATAAGGGAAAATAGATGATGAAATATGTCTCACTTCATATTGAAATGCAGGCAGAAAACACGCTAGAGGCTGAAAATGCAGAGCCAGGTTGCCCCCCCTCCCCTTAACCTCATACCATACTATTATTTTCATTGCTGTGATATACCATGAACGTTCACAGTCTGTGAAACTAATTAAAGCAAAAAGCCTACTCTTCATAACAGAAAGACTCTTATGAAACTTGAGGTACTTGCATCCCCACAAGGTCTGGTTCTAAAGCACTTTGACCGCTTTAAGAAAGAGTAATCCCCTGCTACCAGTCCAAAACAGCTTTATTTCTATTATTTGTGAGTTTAAAATGTGCTATATGAGAGAACCCCGCATTTTCAGTCACTGCTTGCTTAGAAAATACCAGACAACGCTCAAGGAAAAGAAAAGCCCCTCCCCACCATGGTTATACCTGCAGCGATAAGGAGAGAAGTAACTTTATTAATACCCAAGTCACCCTGGGGCACTTATCTCCTTTGCCGTTTTGATAACGCAGTGAGGCTTCTCTTGGCATATTCTGTGCAATTTCACCTGACAAACAGACCCTATATTTGACAGAAATTGCAAGATCAGAATAATTAAAGTTACATTGAATTTGGGACACAGCAGAAAAATGCATAAAAAAGTAACTTCCATAGCAAAGACAGTTTCGTTTTTGTGTCACTTACTGGTTGTATAAAAAGTCCTATATATCTTGCTAAAGCCATCAGCTAAGCTTCTATTGATTTTAAAGAAGTCCTTAAGAACGCTCAACTGCAGGATTACTGCATATATATTTGTTATATTTCAATGAACATCTAGGCACCATGTCCTTACAATATTCATTTCAGAGATTAATATTTTATAGAGAGACTTAACTATAAAGTTAGTATATTAACTACATTCTTTTCCCAAACACAAGAGACAAATTAATATACACTTTATGCTGACTATCACACATAAAATGTAGTTAATTTAATTGGAATATCTGGTAAAGTAAAAAAAAAAAAAAGGAAAATTGCAGACAGACAGCATTGGAATGCTAACAAAATTTTACAATCCATAGTATATTTATTTCTTTATTGCCCAACTCTGATGGTTCTGTTTTCTTTCCTCTATACAGAACTTCTACTTCCAAGTTGGATTGGAGAGATTAGAAACCAGCTGGAAATTTTCATTGTAAGTGGCCAAATTCTGAAAACCCATACATACTAAATACATTTTAGAAAAAGTGGGCAGACCTGAATGAGCATATACATGCATGTCAGCCTACGTAAAGTGCTTTAAGATGACAAACAGCATGAAAATTCAGGTATGCACAAAATCCCATACAGGTAAACCTAAAAAGCTCTTTAATCCCATGCCCCATCTTAATGGTGTCCAATACTACTTGATTCAGACTGTGCCAGAATTGAGGCAACCACAAAAGTGAAGTGTACAGTTCTGGAGCCTCGGTGTAAGAGACACAGATAAACTGGAGCAAGTTGAGCAGAGGGGCACCAAGATACTCGGGCTGCTGGAGTGCATAGCCTGGGAGGAGAAGCTGGGAACTGGAAAGGAAAACTTAGAGGGCGTCACAGCAGCAGCCTGCTGCAGCCTGCCAGTACTTACAGGGAGGTTATGAAGATGGAGCCAAGCTCCTTACTGATGTGCAGCGTGGGAAGACAAGAGACTGTGGTCATAAATTAAAAAAGCGAAGTTCTGACTGATATCAAGAAACGAACACAAGACCACTGAGAGGATAATTGAGCAGTGCAACAGGGGCCAAGAGAGGTGGAGAAATCTCCACCCTTCCTTGAAAGTTTTCAAGACTGGACAAAGTCCTAAGCAACTTGGTCTGAATTCAATCTTGCTTCGAACAGGAGATTGGACTACAGATCTCCCAGAGTCTCTATCAACCTGAATAAATCTGTGATAACAGTTGTTCTGGGCCGAACTAAACATCCATGTAAATTCACTACACCATTCTTCTGAGAGTGGCCATAAGTGAATAGGAAAAGAAAAACTGGGACAACTGGGACAACCCCTAGCTCAGATTCTAGTTCATGGATTTCCAGAGCTGGTAGGGTGTTTTTTTTCTTTATTGATATCTTGTTTTCAATTCTTGAAACAATTAAATTAATTCTTGTTGCTGAGCTCTCTTCCATGAGTATTTCTAATTGCTTTTGGAATCCATTTACACACAAGGCACTTGTTACAACCTGCTTGAAAGAGTCTCACAATTAAAATCAGCGATGCGTGAAAAGTATCACAATCTTTCATATACTTCAAACACTCCTCATGCATTGTTGAGCTCATCTTTTTCCTCATTAGAAGTCCTCTTTCCCTCCACTCTTCTTGTGCACAAAGTAATCAAAACTAATCAAGTTTGCAGCGATCACTTTGGAAGACAGACAGCAGCGATAAAATCCCTTTTGGATCCATAGCAGTCAATCATTTTTATTTGTTCCCTTTAAAGTTCAAATATCAATATTAGGTACACATAAGCACGTATCACTGAGTCATTACCGTGAAACCGTAGCATCAGCCAAAGAAATTATCATGAGCGTTCACAATAAACATGCTCCTTTACAGAGAGACAAGTTCCCTTTTAGTTTACTTAAGGGTCTCGTCTGAAGTCCTTTTACACCAGTTGTTCAATGGATTTCAACAGTATCCACATCAGATTGTTACTGCACAATAATTACAGGCAACAGTGACCTTTTCAGTATTTTTTCCTCTCACAAGTCCACATTCAAGTCTTCCAATTGCTGTAATCTGAACGCACCTCTAGCCAGCCAAGGCAATTCATCACTGTTTGACTCGGCCAGGCCAGTCATCCACACACGTGGGCAGGATCTGGACACAGAAGCTCATGCAGGGGCTCACAGTTTAGGATATAGTATTGTATGCAACTTCTTATTTTGAATATATTTTTTCTCATTGTGACAGTTCCAGAGAAGAGAGGTTAATAACAATAAAGGGCTGCCCTTGTCTTTCAACAGCTCTTAGATACCCTTCTTCTGAATGTTCTTACTAAATTTAACTTCATGCTGTTACAAAATTTGACTCCTCCCAAATCTTTCAACATGTATTTGATTCCCTATCATTAAAAAATTGTTCTTTTTCTCTGCTGCTAGATACACAAGAAGAAACTAGCCTAATCTGCAGCAAAGATTAACGTTGCATATAGGAAACCTTTCTACCTCTAAAGGCAGTGCAACACTTGAACAGGCTACCCAAAAAGCTTATGGAATCTCTTTCACTGAAGATTTTTAAGATGACAAACATCTGTCAAAGATGCTCTAATTACATTTGATCTTGTGTCTGCATAAGGGGCCAAACTAGAATTTCTTTCCTTCAATAATTTCTGTGATTGATGGATTGTTTTTCAAGTTCCAGCCTCTGTCCATTGTGCAAATAATATATATTTTTTTAAGCCACTTCAATCGCTTGCTCATTCATCAGACTATAAAGCTTGTAAACATCATAATACCTAAGCAAGAGACAGTGCATGCAAATTCTAAACACATCTGAAGTTTTATGCACTTCTAGTAAATCTCAGGGTATTTTTTTCTTTTTAAAGAGAAGTAAAGTAAACCATGAGAATTTTGTCATATTCTCCTTTGTGGTCTACATATACTCGTCCGAGAGTTACCTTTCATGCAGAGACTGATACAGTCCAGGAAATTGGAAAGACACAGGTTTTTAAAATATAGTTACAGTAACAATGGCATTTATTGGGCTTACTTCTTCTACTAACTCAAATTTGATTTAAATGACTATGGCCTATAACTTGGCATAAACTATTTCAATACAGCTCATTTCCAAAAGTTTTACTCCAACTAGATAATTTGGAAGAGTCACTTTTCTTACTTTATTTTTTACTTTTTTTTTTTTTTTTAAATAGAGCAACGAAAGTATAACATTTACAAAGACTGATGTGAAATACAATGCCTTAGTATGGAAAAATGAAACATTATGTTAAATTAAAACTGAAAATTCAGCTTTAAGCTGGAATTTTTAAGGTTGCTAAAAAAGACAAACCTTGAAAATGCCATAATCAAAACGAATATATTTACATGTATTTTCAGACAATTAACAGTTACATCATGTAAGCAAAACAGGACAATTTAAGAACAAAAATGATATAGCTTCAGCAATGCAGCCTATGCTAGTTTAACACACTTTTAATAGAATTTCAACCAAACAAAAAAACTGCATAGTACATATAAACCTCCGCTGGGAAAAATACTCAATTACTTTCTGCGTGCATAATGACACTGCATAATAATCCTAAACTTACATACAAAAGGAGTTTAAGTTTTTAACTAGGGATTTAGTCTCACTTCATCAGTATCATATTTACATGAGCTCAGCCAAATACAAGTGAAAGTTTTACTGTCAACTTACTTTGCATGTTCTGTTTTTAATCCATACAAAGCCCATTGAGGTAGTCCCCAAGGTACAATCAGTTTTCAAATGTTGTGAAGAGTGTTTAAAATCTAGGCTAAATGGATTTGCCAAAGTATGGATTTTGTCCTACGACAAGTTTAAAATGTTTAACACAATTGAAAACAATCTGTAGTATCAGCTTTAAAGATGACAGAGGGTTAATGCAGCATATTAAATATCCGAACATTATGTATCTTATGATCTTTACATGTATGCACATTTGATTTGTAAATATATGCACTGTAGAAATGATATAAATCATTACCATGAATACTGTTTTATTCTTATTTGAAGCAGCGAGTTCCCAAAAGTCACTGAGGGTAAAGCCTCATCATGCTAGGTGTTGTCTAGGCATAACATGAAACAGGTTTCCAAGGATTTGCCATCTAGACAGACGAATCAGGCAAGTCCTATCTCTATTAATGGGTATATAGATTCTACAGATGAAAGATAAAACAACAAACAATACAAGAACTTGCAGTACAGGGCAGTATCACAAGTTGGCATACTGATACAAAAGTTTAATGAACATTTCTACATAGCAACAGTATTTCATAGCTCTTTATTATAAATAATCAGAGGGATGTGTACATGGGAATCTAAGGTTTAAAAAATAGGTGAATATGAGCTACTCCTAAAGTAAGTCACATAAAACTGAACATTTTAAAGCCATAAACTTCCCAGGCTATTAGAAATAAAGCATGTTTGTATTTTAAGAGGTTTTCCAAGTACTAGTGTGATTTACATTGTTCAGACACTTGCAGTTATTATTCATTTCCGTGAAGCAATGCCCAGGAGAATGGCTTTGTATGATTCATCTTAAACTTGCGCCAGTTCTGTACTTTCTGTTTACACCTGTGTAGATGGCAGTTCTGTGCTGTTTTGTTTTTCTCCAAAAGCCACATTTTCCCTCTGAACTACTTAAGGAAACACTATGCCCGTTATTTTAGAAATACTTGCCATCTGTACAGAATAGTTGATACCTTCTATGTATTAGCTCTTAAAAAAAAAAAAAAGAGAAAAAAGTAAAAACCAACAACCATATAGTAAAGAACTATCAAGGTCATTTCCTTCAGATGAATTATCTTCTGACTGCATTTGTCAATTTTTACTATGGCCAATTTGAATATTTTTACATATTGCCAATCAGAATAAGAAATCCCATCTGTTTGCGATTGGTTTCAGCTACTATGTTTTAGTCTGTTGGTAATATTTTGCATACTAAGCTAAGACTTAGTTAAGATTTTTTTTTTCCAAATAGTCCTGTACAAAGGAGAAGATTCCTAAACAGTTTTAATTCAGCAGTGATACTTTCAAAAACAATTATAAGGTTTTTCATTCTCTACTATTACCAGAATCAGTACAATTGCATTTGTATGATATCTGAAGTTCTATAAAAGATAAAAGCATAGAGGAAGTTACAAACCTACTCACAAGTGTCTTTAATATTTATATTATAGCCCTGCAAGTATACATCGTGCTGAGATCAATAATTGTCTCAAACTATGATTTAAAGCATTTAGAGGAAATAGTTTATAACAAAGCATGACTGCTTCTGGCATTTAAACTACATGACATTGGACTTGTCCAACCAGCTTTGAGTGAAATTCCTCTCTCATCACGTCTCATGAAGACTTCCTGCTAAACAAACACCTGGGTGGGGAAAGTAGCTGGATGAACCAGGGCTGCAAGCCTGGGCTACATTCATTTTTACTGGATTACTTATAATCCATACCATTACTTCTTTCTAGAACTCTTCCATTTATATATTCTTAGAAACTTTTAATACAGCATATCACCACTTTTAAACACAGCTAAACTGTTTTTTTTAAAAAAAAAAAAAAAAAGAAAAAAGGCAGTATTTATTACATTTAAGCTTATGTCCACTACATGGCATATTACAGACCTTATACCTTCTGAAACAACCAACCAAGTGGTATACCAGATGCTAAGAAAGGTGACTTATGAGATGATTATACTTAACTAGACATCAACTAAAACAAGTTGCATATTCACAGGACAAGGAAGTCTTTTCAAGATTAGTGTCTGATAAGGGAGTAAATAAACCATACACCAAACAGGAATAATAATCTAAGCATTTAAGTTATTAAACCTACTGTGCATCAAATCATCTCACCACTGTATATGATGAAAACTTTTGAAAATAAACACCTGATAAATCATTCATGAAGAGACACAGTTAAATATAAACTTATACAATGTACACAATCAAATGAAAATTTCAGGACAGATTTATTAGCTTGTGGATGTTCCTGGTTATTTGAAAAACTGTAGTCTTACTCCCAATAGTAACAGCAATCTGTAATAAGACTCTAAATCTCAGAAAAAAAGAAGTCACTCAGTGAAGAAATGAAGAATAAAAAGAGAGAAAATTAAACCAATCTTGTCACGTAAACCAAATATATGGTGGGCAAGGGTAGTATCCCTTGCATCAGCACTGTTACCCTGTCACTACCAACAAGGCTTACTATAAGTATGAACTCAAAGATACAATGCAGAAGGCATACCAGAAGGAAGGCAGGGGAAGATTTATTGCATTCAATTATTTTTGTTTAAAAGTTTCCTCTGGGGCACAAGCACATAATATATTGTACTTTCCATTACCTGGCGCAAATGTAAAACATACCTGAAAAACACATTTCATGCTTATAACGTATTATAACAAGTAAGATGTCATGGCATGAGTTTGATAGATTAACTGCAGGTTACTGATGTTGTACTATATTAGTTAACAGCAAATTAATATCATCAGGCATATTTCCTCTCCTATTCCTAAAAAATATTAGTATGGAAACAGAGTTTCCCATAAATTCTTTTCACTAGATTCTAGAATAGGGTTTTTAATCTAATTTGGGACTAGATAAGCAGCAATTTATACATTTGTTTGCAAAAGTGTTACTCATTCAAAACTTTTTCTACCTCAGTTACCTTTTGCAATTCAAGAATCGTTACGTAAGACTAAAAACCTACATAGATAGCCCCAAGATTTTTCCACTATGATATTGATTCTACTTGACGCACATACATACACGCTTGTACTTTATGAAGTAGGCCTTAAAGAGCATTTCAACAAACTGTACTGAGCCTACGATACTACCCTACGATAACTGTACCTACTATAAAATGAGACCAGAACCTTTCATCAACACCTTTCATTTAAATTTATATAACACTGTAGATTCATCATTATTCAAAGTAAAAATAATGGGAAGCTATCATGTTCTTGTATCGACTTTATATCACCTTACTTATTTATTACATAGGCTGACCATCTGGAATGTACCCTCATCTTATTTCTTTTGCTTTGTCGTCCACTTTTTTTTTTCCAGTGCAAGGAAAGCAAAGAAATATAAAGCAAGTTGACATAAAAATCAGATGTAAACTAACATCTAAAACTATCACGTTGAACACATGATTAAGTTTGGTATTTCATGGCTAGCATTCTGCATGCTTCACTGGATGTGCATTTCAATAAAACTTAAGTGTAATATGCGATACATTGCTACTTGCGTTTCCCAGCTCCACCTTCAGAATAAAACCGCAGACATTAGTTATGGCTAATAAACTTCAACTTCCATTTAGATACCACTTCAATCCACAGGAGAAAATGGAGATTAGTTTAATATATGGTGGGCAAGTCCTGCAATGCCCCAGCTCTAACCATGCATTGGACACACCCCCAGTATTGCTCCAAGCCTCTCCTTTAACGGCTCCCCCTCCAGGACAGGGCCTTAGCTACTGTTGTGGTGGTGTTTTGTATGAGATCTATATAATCCTATGCTCCCTTTGACCTGAGAAGAGCATAGTAGTGACATTGGATATGTTTCCTAAGTACAGGTTTTTAAAATTGGAGTTCACAGTCCACTACACCCGGCCCAGTAACCCTCACAGATCCTAGGGCTAGAAATACATCCCTTCTTACAGCCTCAGTTTTGTGCACAACACAAAAAATGGACACAAGTTTTACTTGAATATAAAAACATAAATAAAATCTGTCTATAAACACCGATCAACAGCATCAACATCTCATCATTTCTGAGAATTTGCTAGGCTTCAATCAAGTTCCTCAGAGTTGTCCAAGACTCCTCCAAGACATCCTGCTCATATGTACTCTCTGAATTACAAAGTTTCTTCTACCTCTCCCTCGAAAACTATTCAATTTCTCAGTTATCAGAATACCATCTCCCATTGCCAGAATTAGTAGGTGCACATGTAAATTCTCTGATGATCTGTATTAGCAGTACTAGATAAGCCAGCCCTTCTAGGTGGGTAACGGTAACTACAAGTACAGTCACTTTATGTGACTGGATTGGAGTAGTAATTCTATTTAAGGTAGCCTTTGGTCAACAGTATAAGCCAGTGGCTGGGGCTCCAAGCAGCACTCCTGACCTTCAGTTTGCTCATTAGCTCCTAGCTTAGACTTCCATACCTGTGGCTGCTATTTTGGTTCCTGTCTGGCTTCAGAGCCTTGGCTCTTGAAACACTGGCTACGGAGCAATTGTCTACAATTCAATTGCTTACGTTAGTCAAAGAATTTACTACTTCTTCCTGGGAGTTCTGATTTGACAACCTGTTTGTCCCACACATTCACAGCTTTTCGTCCAGTTACTATTATGAGTTGGGAATCATCAAAGTTTCCTCCATTGTCCCAGGTTCTGAAGATCCATTGTTAGTCGTATCAACTCTACGCTTCACATTCAGTAAAGCACTGAGTAGTACAGAAATTTCATAGCCAAAATTCGTTGGTTATGCATATATAATCTCATTAGTGACCGTCCAAAAATCATGACTCAGGTCTCTGAAAGCCTGGGAATGAGACACAGTCTACAAGAATAAATTATCTATCTCTGTTTTTTCAGTTTATTTGGATTGCCTCTTAATCTTTACTGTACAATTCTGAGGATTAGAAATTTAATTACAAAGAAATCTGATGTTCATACATGCTCGCACAATTCTAGGAACCTAAGCTTTATCAAACCAACCAACCATCTTACTGATCCCCACAAAGAACGCTTCAGAAAGTCTGTGCACTTTGTCTCCTTAACATTACCAATAGAAATGCAAGCAGTAAGTACCTCGGCTGTTTAAAAAGAAACAGGCACCTCTTTGAGGAGCACATCTTGTATTACACCTGCATCTAAGCCTTTGCTAGTGTCACCAGTGGTGGAATCCCTACATTGCAGGCTCGTCTTTCAGGTTAAATTTTTCTCTCCATACAAAATACAATTTATTTTAAGCTTTTTTCTTGCAGCCACTTTCCTTTTTCCCAAGCATCTCCCATCCTTACTGACATCCAAATTATTTCTCCAGCACTCCTCCCACTCCAAAATAATCTATCATGTCTATAATCTATCTACTCCAAAACATACTGATAGGTATAAGCAGGACTATGCAGTGGAGATCAGGAGTCCAAACTCTAATGCACACCAATGAACAAAGGTTGATTTAAATTAATGTTAAGCACTTCAACAAGTTTTCAGTATTAATTATGTCATTTCATCTATTCATGAACTTCATAATTAAAAAAGTCATTAACAGATATAAAAACAACACAGAGCAGAGGTAGACAGGGCTATGGCCTAAAGCACGTTGTGTTGCAAATCTTCTGCTGAAGCAATATTTTTAAAAAGATTGGAAGTGAGTCAGGTAACTTTCAATGGAAGTTGGGTGCCCAGTCCTTGCAGGCTCTTCTGCATCTCACCTGGTGTCAGGATACATTCGCATTGTACCAACAGTGTTGGCTTCTTTAACTGATAGAAATCAATTGATTTCTACAATTAGAAATTTCTACAATCTCGGATTGAGGATTAAGGTTCCCATAATCCACTGGAGTTGGGTTTCTTAATGGACTTAAGAAGAACATAAGTTCTTCATAAGTTAACTTCTCAGTGGTCTAGTGCAGTACCCATAGTCTAATATGAAATGCAAAGAGGAAGGGTGTGCCTTTTAAAAGTGCTAACATTCTTTTTTCCTGTAGTACGCCATGAAGCAGCAAGATGACTGACATTCATGTTCTTTTGTAGAAGCAGCTAAGAACACCTCTTATCCCTCCTTTACAATACAGCTTTTTTACAGGGTTCTAATGTAGATTAAGTTATGACAATATAAACCCAATGGACTTCANTTGCATCTCACCTGGTGTCAGGATACATTCGCATTGTACCAATAGTGTTGGCTTCTTTAACTGATAGAAATCAATTGATTTCTACAATTAGAAATTTCTACAATCTCGGATTGAGGATTAAGGTTCCCATAATCCACTGGAGTTGGGTTTCTTAATGGACTTAAGAAGAACATAAGTTCTTCATAAGTTAACTTCTCAGTGGTCTAGTGCAGTACCCATAGTCTAATATGAAATGCAAAGAGGAAGGGTGTGCCTTTTAAAAGTGCTAACATTCTTTTTTCCTGTAGTACGCCATGAAGCAGCAAGATGACTGACATTCATGTTCTTTTGTAGAAGCAGCTAAGAACACCTCTTATCCCTCCTTTACAAAACAGCTTTTTTACAGGGTTCTAATGTAGATTAAGTTATGACAATATAAACCCAATGGACTTCAGAGTCATGCTATTGAAAAACACTCTAATGAAGGAAGATTCAATCTCCAGGTCATTGAGGACAAATGAGCTATATAAGCTGACATTCCTAGCTTTAGCCAAAAGAAAAAGAAAAATCAACAGCATCTTTAGTGACTAGCAATCATCCTTAATCAAGCCAAACAACTGGTTGAGAACTCTCCTGTGATAAGAACAGGTCTGTGTTAACATAGTAAAGTATGATATGCTATAAAATAGAGGAATGGTTCTACATTCTAGGGAACAGCTCCACTGCTGCTGAAAAGACAGCTGGCATGTGTAGAACTACAGGAAAGAGAGCTTTGAAGGATCAAGATTCCATTTATTCCAAAAATACTGGTAATAAGATGATATACAGAGGAGAAAAGAAAAATCGCGCTTTAGGTATATTAACTTGTTCTATAAGCCCAAATCCCTAAGTAAGTAAACATGAATCTCTATTCAACCCCTATTTTCATATTTTCCAGACCCAGACCACAAGACAGTATATATTGAAAGAAGCAGATCTAAATAATTAAGAAAGAAGCAATACAAGACTGAAGCTGTTCCTGCTTAAGCACACAGCTTCAGAAAAACTTTGTTCAGTTTTGCACCCGTGACTCAAAGCATTCTATCTTGGTTTCCTTCAGAAGAGAATGAAGAACTTGAATAATGCTGTTCAACTTAGCTTATATTTCATTCAGAGCATCTCTGTGCTTCTTTCTTTTTTTAATGAAAGAAATGAATTTTTATAGAATTTTTGGAGGAAAAAAAATCTGGTGCATAAAAAAACTAGTTGCTGAACTAGAAAAAAGTTGTTCTGATATATTTATATTTTAATATTCTTGGAGTGTTAAGCAAAAACTGTAAAAAAAATACCAGACTGCATTTAGATCATTTTAATAAACTAGACAGTCATTTTTTGTTTAAGAATCTAATAAGTGTTCTTCATGCAAAAGGGGAAGAAAGAAGTTCTGTGCAGGAATCCTAAAAGAGCAAGTATCAAAAAACTAGTGGAATGTGCAACCCAGTGAAAGGTTCAGTATCTAATCATAACAGCACAGCAGTGATTCAAAAGCAAA
>VXAL01011654.1:102298-118064 GCA_013399475.1 Chauna torquata
AGGTGTAGCCGCTTGCCCTAACAGTAGCTTTTCTTCGTCTGCATTGTCTCTGAACTTTCAATCCTTTAATAAATCCAAGATTTTATGATCATTTTAGGCAGAAGAGATCATACCAACCTATTATATTGAAAATTCTTCTTGTATAATTTAGCTTTTCCAGATTTGGGAAATCCAAAGAAATTACTCCAGGAAAGCTGGTACATTGATTTTATTTCCCTTCCAATTGGGGTCCGGGCAGCAGGGTATTTAATTTAATATTCTGAATAGCCATAAACATATTAACTAAAGAAATAAAGAATGCTCTTACCACTGACGCAGTAAATAGCATACATAGATATAAAGACAAATAAAGATTGAATTTACACAGCTTTTACACCAAAAGAAATTTTCTCTTCCTCTTTCCCCAACTTCCAACCTCTCCCCCCAAACCAGCAGTAATAAAAAGAATTATTATCCACCAGTTGTCCAAAGCACCTCAGCTATGGTCAGGATTTGACTTTTGTGAATTTGTGTATGAAGACTTTTCAAGAAAAATCTAGTATCTAATAAGCAAAATATTGAGTTTTCAATACATGTTAAAAATAATAATGGTTAAGTAGTAATTTTATATAAAATGTAGACATTTTAAATTAATGCAAAATATTTGACTTGAAGAAGGGTCATGTCTTAAAGGATTTCTAATCACAGTAAGATGCAACACAAGACAANCAAGATTTTATGATCATTTTAGGCAGAAGAGATCATACCAACCTATTATATTGAAAATTCTTCTTGTATAATTTAGCTTTTCCAGATTTGGGAAATCCAAAGAAATTACTCCAGGAAAGCTGGTACATTGATTTTATTTCCCTTCCAATTGGGGTCCGGGCAGCAGGGTATTTAATTTAATATTCTGAATAGCCATAAACATATTAACTAAAGAAATAAAGAATGCTCTTACCACTGACGCAGTAAATAGCATACATAGATATAAAGACAAATAAAGATTGAATTTACACAGCTTTTACACCAAAAGAAATTTTCTCTTCCTCTTTCCCCAACTTCCAACCTCTCCCCCCAAACCAGCAGTAATAAAAAGAATTATTATCCACCAGTTGTCCAAAGCACCTCAGCTATGGTCAGGATTTGACTTTTGTGAATTTGTGTATGAAGACTTTTCAAGAAAAATCTAGTATCTAATAAGCAAAATATTGAGTTTTCAATACATGTTAAAAATAATAATGGTTAAGTAGTAATTTTATATAAAATGTAGACATTTTAAATTAATGCAAAATATTTGACTTGAAGAAGGGTCATGTCTTAAAGGATTTCTAATCACAGTAAGATGCAACACAAGACAAGACAGATTCAAGAGAGTAACTATCTGCTCCTGATAAGGAAAGGAAGATGGACCTTTAAAAATGTTACATATCTGAAGACCAACAAATCTTCTGAAAGACAAATATGAGATAGTATTCCATGAGATGAGCAGACAAGCCACAAAGCCTAAGTGATTTCTATTATCTATTTAGATGTACGTATACATAAAAAGTAGTTTGGTACAGAAAACTTGTTTTTAGAAAACTGAGCTTCTAGAGACCTGTGAGGGTCAAATTGATCCATTCTTGGGAGCAGACCTGCAAAGCTACCCAGTCTGCTCCAGCATTTGTTGTGGGACAGTTCTGGTCCAGAAGCCAGTTACACACAGAACCGTGCCCACCCTACTAAGTAATTGACTTTCAATCAAGCACTTACATTTAATTCTAAATTAAGTATGTTTATCTTTAGATATGCCATGTTTAAATTGCTCCCAACATTAAAGCTTGCTTCTGCCCTGTCAAGTGGGAGCATGGACATAGCTAGTTAAAAGCCATCAGCACCTGATGATTAAGAGAATTCCATGAAACCTAAACCAAGAAACATGATCCTTACATGGTACCAATAAAAAGTTAAACCAAATGTCTTATACCAAATACTGCAAGACAATGCTTGTTAAAGAAATTTAACAATTTTCTTGCCATGCTTGCAAACAAAGTATCTAATTTTATAAAGCTGTATTTATTGTGTAAAGAGATACAGTTTAAATCACTTTGATATGAACACATTCACAGTTCTGTAGAGGCGGACATCAGAATGTTATTTAGATGAACTTCTATGGAAAATGACCAGCTAACAATTTCACCCCAGCTCTCATTCCGAATATATAAATACCTATAAATTAATCTTAAGATTGTAAAAATCTTGCATCTGCATATTAATATATAATGGAAATGAACAATCTTTTCTTGAAAATCATACATAACTTTTTATTACAGCAAAATCCTGGCTTACTTTTTGATTGCAGTATAAAGAAAAGTTTAAAATGCTTCAAAAAAAAGTACATGGAGGCAGTGTATTATGTACAAATTTACATTGTTATATATGGCATAGAAAATGTGTTTGAAGGGTGTATAAATGAGTACTTGTTTTGATATGAATACATACAGAATCTGACCAAAAGAAATTATATCCTCTCAAAAGGAAATTTTAAAGAAACCTCAACTTTTATGTAAAACAAAGAAAGACTATTTTAGAAGATATTTGATGACGATGATAGGCAAGTGTTGAAATACACTACTACACAGCTTCTGATATGCTCATTTTGACAAAAGAAATTTGAGGGAAACAAGTACTTGAGAACATACTTATTTCAGTATCCTTTCTCAATCTATCATATTACTGGATCTGCAAAGATGCTGTTATACACATTTAATAAAAAAACATAACAAATGCAGATAACCCTGATTTGTTTATACGGATGTTTCGCTTCTAATATAAACCCAACTGTTTTTGTTTAACGGCAGACTAATTCAACCTGCAATAGACAAACCTTTTCCTCACCCTACAATTACAAGTAATATTACTTGGGCTTTTATTGAGAATTTCTACACAATACTTGTCCTTTGGCCACATAGAGCGAAGAATCTTAATTATATCTACAGATAACTGTACGTTGCATAACTTGCACAGTGAAAAACAAAAACATAAGATGAATAGTCAAGCCTGATAGTTGCATACATTAAATGTGAACTAGAAAGCCATTACTGCTCTATAGTGAGGCTATGTTGTACAGGCTGCTCACTACATTTCCTTTGGAAGATATCACTATGTGCTAGTATTGCCCATTAAAAAAAGATGACACACCTTTATTTCGTGATCTGGAAAGACTGATTTTCCGCTTTGTGGTGTCCATCTCTTGAGATTCTATCTCCTCTGTTTCTATTCCACTAGTCATCCTTACAACATTAACTGCACTATTCTCACTCCCATCGTTTTGCATTATTCCATGAAAACTTGTGTTTCTGCCATCATAATTAATCGTTTCTTTTGTCACACTTAGTGTTTTTGAGGTGTTGATTACAAAAAGATCATCAGCTACTGTGGATTTTCCACTTTCAATCCAATTGTCATTTGTATTACAGGTTGGAACTAGTGGTCTGATTTTCTGTTCCTCTGATTCTACATCATCATAGAGTTCTGGTGTGAAGTATATACTCTCATCCTCATCCTCTGCTTCTGCAGATGTGTTTAACATTGAAAGTTCAGATTTCCCTCCTACTGAAGGAAACTCAATGCAGGGCTCAACTTGAAGCTGTAGCTCATCAAGATGTTCCTCAGCAACTGGAGCCTCAGTATTTTTAACTGAAAAATTAGTTGTTTCCAAATGTGATTCTGGTACACTTGGTTTATGTTCTGAAATGAATGACGACTGGCATTGATTTACACCATCAATAAGTTCACTAGCACTATTCACATTCTTCTTTTGTTTGCTGTTTGCTGTGGACGTGCAGTTCATGGCTACAGGCAAAGGCGTTGAAGTCAATGGTTTAAAGCAGCAGTGTTCTTTCATAAAACCAGAATTAGTCCTATCGTTCTTTTTCTCTATTTCAGTTGCAGGCGTTTTGGGTGTGGAGTCCATATGTTTTCTTCTTTGTGTTGCATTGTGAGAATGACTCTCTACATCAACTTTCTGGCCACCTGTGAAAAATCACAAAACATTAATTAATTGTATATGCCTTCCCCCTGCTGATTTACAGCACGTTTAGCACATCAAAATTACCACTGCTTTATTAGGTTTACAGATATTTTATAATACTCATTAAGATCCTACACAAACAAAAGCCCAGATGTTACAACTATCTTTGCACATGAATTGTCTTAATGAAATCAATAGATTAAATGGCCCATGTAAAGTGAGAGCATATGTACGACTGGATTTAAAATCTGTATTTTTTTATTCTTTGTGCTCTTACGTTATTTACATCTTCTTTACCTGAAGTGAAATGATAAGCCTTCCTAAAATTTAGGAATGGATGGATAGTTACTTTTAAGGTTGCTACAGGAAGAGTTTATATACAAGGAGTCTCACTATGCCTAAACAACAGATGTAGCTTGAATCAAAGCACTTGTCTTGCGATAATGCTCAAAATATATTTGAAACACATGAATTCAAATTATCTTCATATTTTTCAATGACAAAAGCAATTTAAGTGAAAAAAAGTTTTGATCGTACTATAACCTTTTCAAACATTATCATTTGTTTTAAGATAACCAGGTGGAATGACAACTAATTTCAGTACGTTGAGCACAGCTCATATACATTTGTGAATAATTATCATTTTGCACATAGCACTTCAGTAATTTTAAAAAACATTTGTTTCTTCCAAAAGAGATGTGACAGGACATTTGAAATTGTTAATGAAGTTTTTTTCTCCACAGGAAATGAACATACTTTGTTTCATTATTGCAGTGATATTACTGGGCTGATTTGATGTCGCAGGATTAATTGAGTTCATGGTTGTAGTAAAATGAGTTTCTGGGACCAAATTTTGCTCCTCACTTTTAACAGGAACACCTGGTGACAGTTGAATAGTTGCCTCCTGTTGAGAAGCTGATGACAGGTCTTTTGAATTTGAAGGTACATGGAGAAATTCAGTGCTACACTGTGACGAACAACCAATGCCTTTCTGGTTTCTTTTAGCAAATGCTTGCAAGGATTCAAGTGCACTACCAAAATTTTCATGGTGCTGGACTTGTTGACGAATCCATTTAGACAATCCTAAGCCAAAAAAACAAAAAAAAGAATAAGAAAACACAACCGGTTACCACAAAACTACATCATATATACCTGGTATTTCATATCAGTAAATAGTACCCAAATATTGCAAATACATCTACATACGCATAGTATATACAGACATCTAAAGATCTCGAGAAGCTGGTCATGAAAGTAAGATAATGTATGTCTTCCTTTCAGCGCTCGGAACTTGATTTAATGAATGGTAGTGTTTCGATGAATGATACTAATAATATTGTTCTTTTTTATAAAAACAAATAAAAATGAATTAGCACCTTTACCTTTTTCAGTAATACTGTTTTGAAATTCAAACTGCTACACTGCAAAAACATCATTACACTTCTTTCATGCCTGGGTGTTCATTTTACTTGTTATCATGAATTATTAAAAAGTAATTTACATAGGGTACAGCTTTTTGGTATGATTTATTATCATACCAACATTGTATGAAAAAAATTAGAATTTAAATAAAATGAAGCTTTTACAACTTTATTTCAGATGAAGTAACTAGATATTCAGAAATAATCACAACTGCCCAATAGCAAAAATACAATGCAACGTGCTTTTATACAGCCATCATTTTTAGAAATCTCAAATACCAGAAGTCTTAAGCCTAATAGCTGTTCAGATGATGTTGGAACACAAAAGACTGAAGTAAAAATTAACTTTCTGGATAAAAAATATAATGTTTTTAAATCCATTGAAATATTCTTTTAAATACCAATTGTTAAAAAAATTCCCTGACAGAAAAGAACTGGATTCTTCTGTGAAGTTTTACTTTTCAGAAAAAAAACCTAATCTTACCAAATCTTGAACTTATAGATTTTATGTATTTATATAGATAGATAGGTATTGCTTCTGTTTCCTTAGATAACTTAATGGAACTTATGGACTTATGGAACACAAGCCTTATGAGGAGCGGCTGAGGGAGCTGGGATTGTTTAGGCTGGAGAAGAGGAGGCTCAAGGGAGATCTCATTGCACTCTACAACTTCCTGAAGGGAGGTTGTGATGAGGAGGGGGTCGGCCTCTTCTTCCAGATAACTAATGATAGGACTCGAGGTAACGGCCGCAAGTTGCGCACAGGGAAATTTAGACTAGACATCAGGAAAAACTTTTTCTCTCAGAGAGTGGTCAAGCACTGGAACGGCCTGACCAGGGAGGTGGTGGAGTCACCGACCCTCGCGGTTTTTAAGAGGCGCCTGGACAAGGTGCTACAAGATATGGTTTAGTAGCTTAGTGGGTAGTAATGGTGATAGGATGATGGTAGGACTAGATGATCTTGAAGGTCCTTTCCAACCTTGTGATTCTGTGATTAATTATATAGATAATATACGTTGTGTGTGTGTGTGTGTGGAATTCAAATTATCTAAAGAAACAAGATTATATATAGTATATTATATAAAACTTCCGTTTCCTTAGATAATTTGAATGTATTTTTAATGCAAAAGACATGTCAGAAAATGGTTTGATTTGTACTATGGCAGCTGAGCTCCACCTGCTGACTAGACAGCAACATTATCCGTTTACTACATCCTTTTATCCGTTCCTTCTATACAGGGCAGGAACAAATGATACATAACGCATTCCTAAGCAACTTTTTTTTTCCCCCCCCTCTCCTCTTTATTTATTTATTAAGATCCTCTTTTATTTTATCCACACTTATTTCCAGCCAGTATAAAACTACAAACAGAAAATATTTTTGCATATCGAGCATTTAGTGTTTCCATAATAGAAATGGCTTACCTAAAAAGCCAGAATGTTAAATTCAGGCTGCTAACTCTAATCCCTAAAGCTCCCTATCGATGCAAAGTATACATCCATTAGAGACTTATCCAAAGTCCAAATAAAAATCTAGTGGGTGTTTTCTTTTTTTTTTTTTTTACAGCTTACCAGTTATGTACTTGTTAGGATTATTCCGGAAGCGGTCATCAACCAGAATAAGAGCACCCCAATCACTCCTATGTCTTATACACCTACAGGTAAGCAATAAAAAAAGATTATATAGAGAGAGAATGCATATAGTCGAAAACTGTGGAGATCAGATGAGGAATTGCAAAGAGAGCCTGCTGGAATATGCAAAAATTTACACAAAGTGCTTTCCTACTCTCTTGCAACTAAAAATATTCATTATAGATGCAAAAACTACACTATCAGAGTAAATCATGGAAGCTTAGTTTTCATTCAGTTCTTGAATCTACTATATGAAAACAAAAAACCAACACAAATATTCAGCAGCTAATCAAACTGCATGTTGTTTGTTTCCCACTCTTAACTGGATACGTTAAATACTAAAAGGAGAACATGTAAGAGTGTAAAAGAAAAGAAAATAGACTCTGATGCAATGATGCAACAGCAAGCAGTATTTTTTTTTTTTAATAACTACGCACTTTCATAAAGAAATGTATAATGCTGCAGATCAAAGCTGTGGGTGATACTGTTGAGTTTGTAATTGAGTTGTTACAGGCCTACAAAAATATTTCAATGTTCACTTCACGTGTTGATATTTTTAACATTATTTAGATTTCTATACTGCCTCCCAGAAGAACAGTAATAACATAAGTGAAATATGGAAAAGAATCTGTCAGTAATAGTTTAGGATTATCATCCGCATCACGTAAGAAGAGGACAGCTTTTGAAGATGGTTACAAACGTACATGAAAACACAAGTGTATCAGTCAGGGCTTAAAATGGAAGTGACGAGGTTGGTCCTCCAAAGAAATATTTATATTTGAAGTCTCTCCATGATAAGAAAAGCCACCACAACTTCTTTAAGGAACAGACTTCTTCTCACTTCCCATTTTTTCATTGCTTGAGTGTTTACTCATAGTTTAGATGAATGACACACACTGGAGAGACATCCCACGCTTTTTAGGAAAAGCAACACTGCAAGGAACTCATAGCACGGCTGTCACCTGACCATACACACCAGCTGTTATATTCCCAAAGGCTGCTGTTTCATTTCTTGGACTTGTGTTACTTTGTATAATGTAACAGCACTGAATTAAGAGAAAAGTGCCAGACTGAAGACTAGTGTGTTTCTGCTCTCTTCTGTCCCTGCAGGCATCTTTGCAGTAAAAGAAGCTTGCATATGTACAGCAACTACTTCCTGTAGTTGTCAGAATAAGCTATATTCTGATTTACATCAACTTAGTAGACCGTTGTTTTTATAAAAATAGTCATCATACGCTGTTATCTTTCACCAAATCTCAGCTAGTAAGGACTTAGTGTAATACTACACACGATTTACACATTTATTTCAGAATGGAAGCCTGTTTTCTCCCTTTAAGCTTAGACTGGCATGAGTTCATTCACATGATAAATTATACAATTAGCAATACTCACTAAAGCTAGAATTAAGTTAAAACTTATTTCAGTAACAAAACTTCAAATTCATTTCTTATTATTAGCATTCCACCCCTTCTCTTTAGCTTTTTCTTAACAAATGTTAACTAATGCTCTTATTCTCCAAAGAGAAACCTAAGAAATCAGACCTGTAACAAGAATTTACAATGAGATTTTATTACTTAGACTATATGCTCTCAAGTTTCTTTCTAAACCTTCATTTATATTATAACAACTTATCTATAAAAGTGTGTCTGTGCCTCTAACATACAGATATACCATACATACATCTATAACAGATGTACGGCATCTATGATAGATACAGATGACAGATAGCTATATCTACCTGTGTACATGATAAACTTTGTTGGAGAAGGATGAATTAATTCTATTCTGTTAATAAAATTTGGGGGATTTTTTTTTTCATTTGAGAAGCTGAGCTATACAACTTCTTCTAAACCTGGAAAGAGATCAGTGAGCACGAACTAATTGAAATGACCTTTTGCAAAGGTCTGAGAAAAAATAAAATACTATTTCTCCCTTTCAAAAATACTTGTAGGCTAAACACCAAAAACTGTTCTAAGCCCACCAAGAGCACAGTTAGTACATTTGAAAAGACCTAAGAACTTCCATTTGGTTTATAAGCTCAAGAATTATTTCTCTCTACAAATGCTTCCCTTTCTGTATATCTGGACTAACAACAATGAAACCTGCAACCAAACTAAAGTGGAGCCTGAATATAAAATGAAAACTCTGAATTATAACAACACTCAAATGCACAACAGAAAGAAAACCATAGAGCTGCCAGTACAGAACAGCTGAAGACTGGATTTCCCCAGTATGACTTTTTTGGCCCGATTTATTCCCTCTGTGTTAACAATGGGGAATTAATCATTGAAGATGTCACAAACAAGAAGTTCTACAAATATGTATGTCTTTAATTATGTTCAGTTTATCTCACCTTCCCAGGGCTTGGTTCAGAGCCCTGTAAGCTTGAATTTCATACCACTGACTCCCTGGTAAAAGGCCTCTCATATTTTTGTGCTGATCATTGTACTTCCTCTTTAATTCAACCTAAGAAAGAAATCACAAAATATTGTTTTTAATAATAATTTTGAAAAGGAAATATTCTAAAAGGGGAAAAGAATCAAACATTGATTAAATAAGTGAATACAAAAAGGAAAAAAGGGAGCTTGTAGATAAAATAGCAGGCTAGAAACAACATTCCAGTTCCAGTTCCATGGAAAGTCTTCCAAGTTTTGTCCAGATCATAACTAAAAAGTGATTTTCCCAACCAAATCATTGGTTGTTTATATTTATTATGGCTAATCAACTAAGCTTGATAGCCTTAGTCAGGATTAAATAAAGACCTACCCCAAAGCAAAAATGAAGTGCAGTGCTTAGGCCCAGAGTTAGAGTCATTTATGTAAGAACCACAAGTCACCAAAACCTTCTGAAAAAGGTTTAACATTGCATTTGAGTTTATACCATGGAACCACTGACTTTATAACTACGGCATCATGCATTGACCAGGAAAAAACCCTAATACAAATTCAACATGAATAACAGCAGTTCTCCTGACAGCACAGTTGCATTAGTCTCTGAGCAATACAAAATAAGTTGGCAAAAGTCTTTTCTATCAGCCTAATTGCATCCTCTTCATGCATTTTGACATAATGCAAGTTTCAACTTCTGTATTTTTGGAATTTTTCACAGGTGCTATTCATACTTCTGCACAGATAAAAACAACAGTATAGATCTTGCCTAACCTTTTAACTCAACTTTTCAAAATAACCAGGAGTATAAATTGAGAGGATTCCCCCTTTAACATGTAAAATGATGACAACTGTTGACAATGGGTTTATCATATAGTCTTACCAATACCTATTTTATCAGTGTAATGCAATATGAGAGGTATGGAAGGTATAACTGACAGATAATGATACATAACATTCCAACAAAATTTAAAAGAAGTACTACCATCCTTTTATCCAAAATTATGATCCAGTAAAGACTACATTAAAATATTCCGAGCTGCCAAAGTTAAAATATGCAGTTGATTCATAACTGCAGTTTAAATGGACCAAATACAATAGAAATGTATCATCAGATCTGCTGTGAAACAACTGGAATTTGAAAACATTCAGTACAAATTTCACAACACAGAACATGTATTTCGTTTTTTCAAGGAAAGACTGCTCCTGTATTACAGAAACACTTCAGATGTGCTTTAGTAACAATGACTTAATACATAGAACATTTCTAACCACAAAAAAAATTGGAAGGTCTCAAATATCCATGGCATGCTGATTCCCTTAACTGCAAGGCTGAAGTTTGTGATCAGCAGGTGATGATGCTGCCACGCCAAGTTGTGAATTCCTCTGTTGTGCTGGCAAGGAAATACTGTAATCTGTAGAAGACAGGAGCTTCATAACCTATTTTGCTGCAGCTATCAAAGCAGAACTCCCCGGAATGTTGGTTGCAAGTAATCATATTCGAAATATTAACCAGAAGCTGTGTCAGGACTCCTGCCTTATTACACAGCATCAGTACCCCAACAGACAACATGCTGTTCTAGCCATGAAAGAATGAACTCCAACATGCTCATCAGGATGAACATTAATACCCATATTACTCACAGTTAATACGGGGCAGACATACAGTGGTATAACATACAGACTTCATCTTTCAACACATTGTAGCAGTACAGAAAAAAAATATTATAACTGCAAAATTTGAAGGAACCTGTAACTTCATTGCAAAACCAGAGGGGCCATTTAATTGGATTAAACTAGAGATACCTCCAGGGCTATTATGCATTTTGCAACCTGTTTATGATCACAGCAGTATTACTGTACTTGCAGAGCTCCTACCATCCACTACCTTTTACCATAAGATGCAGTATTTTGTGACTGAGCACAGCAGGCTAGGAAGAATTTTAAAACTACTAGCCAGAAAGTAGGGAGCTTCTGAAGCAGCAGTCTAACGCGCCAAGCAAAGGCAGCAGCTAAGGTTTGCAGGCCCACGGGCTAGCGTAAGGCAGAAAAGAGCATGCTCCTCTTAAAAAAAAAAAAAAAAAGCAAAAAAAAATCTCTCCCAGCTGCTCCAAAGGCAGATCTGACATCAACTGCAAAAGAAATTCCCTGACTCTCCGTTCTAATCATATGGATAACTATGCATAAAACGCCCAATGTGAATTTGAACAAGAATTTGTTACTTGGACATTATACCCAGTTCTAACCTATATCAGAAGAATTTATTATTATTGGGAGTGGAGGATTTAATTTTTTTTTTTTTTAATAAAGAAACAAAACGACACTAGAAAGGGTCTTCCATTGCTCTTTTGTACAGTATTA
This sequence comes from Chauna torquata, assembly GCA_013399475.1. NCBI lineage: Eukaryota > Metazoa > Chordata > Aves > Anseriformes > Anhimidae > Chauna > Chauna torquata. Next base: position 114,094 of record VXAL01011654.1, read on the forward strand.
ACCTTTCTAAACTGACAAGTGAAAGGACACGCTTCAGGAGAGAAAATAGCAGACTTCTAACCTCTTCTGACAGGTAACTTTCAAGTTAAATTTGGATAAGAAATCTTATTTTATGTACTTATGCCCTTTAAATTGCCTGTCAAATTTACAAATTCAATCTTTACAGCCAGAAAGTAAATTCAGTTTGATTTCACAGATTTAATATTTGTTCCAGTCACTCAGAATTTATTGACTGGCATATGAGGTTTCCTTTGTAATTTTCAAAACAGAAGATGATTTCTTCTAAACAGCTTAGGAACATTAATACCATTCTGTAAGAAGGAACTTAAGCATACCCATGCATTTCCACAACTGTAAATACTACTTGGAGAAACAACAGGGTATTCCTCAGCATTTGAAACGAGGTATGATGTTGGAAAATTTCAGTAAAGCCTTTAAAATATAACCAAGGACAATAATGCTCCTGTATATACTTGTATTTACCTTCTTGTCCTGGTAAGTTTTCTGACAATTTCCTCTTTTGAAGAAATTCTGTTATCGGTAAGATTTTGGCCAATTGTAACAGACATATCTTACTCCTCTAGCAGGCTATTCAAAGCAGTATTAGAATAACTAATCGCGTGTTTTATACTTAAGAAACCGACATTTTTAATTATGTGCATAAAACCACTGAAGTAACAGAAAAAATGCAAAACAGCTAGATCATCTGCATTATATTGTATTACCCTGTGAATAAAATACATCACTATTATGTTCCAACATATTAGCATTATGCAAATGTATATGACTTGTACACCATATCAATGATGACACAATTTTTCAAATTATATAAAAATCAGTACCCTCTTGGTCTATCTTTGTAATATATCTTTAAAATCTATCTTTTCTATCTTAATTAAGAAAGGGTTAACAGAAAATAAACATTCGGTTTTCTCACTTTAACAATCATGTCTCAGCACGAGATGACAACTTACATTGCTGAGAGTTCAGTTTTCATTATAAGTCTCTGAAAGGTAAAAGGCCAGGGCATGTCATTTTAATGCAATCAGAATCTATTTCATTGTATAACTCTTACATTATCAAACATCAAATCAACGCCCAATTCAAAACGACATGTTGCATATGTGAAAAAGCCAGTCTCTCCTGCTAGCAAATATCCTAAATGTGCAGTAAACCACAGGCTAGAAGGGATTAGTTAAAATGTCAAAAGACAGCCTTTTACTTTTACCTGTTCATCCTTAAAAATATACTCTTAGCTATCAGGCATGCTTTACAGACAAATAGCTTCAGCAAGCAGCAGCAGAAGGCCTGTGGCAAGCTCTGCCATCTTGTAGCTGTCAGACAGATTAGTCTTTGATCTATCTGGGAGGTCATGGTCACATTCACATTTACTGAAGTCTAACAACATTATACCTGCTAACCGCTTGTTCTTTTAATGCTTAATTAGTTCGACATCTTTCCCTGTGGAATATTAACTGAGAAATAGCAACAAAAAATAAATGCCATGAACAAACTTTCTTTTTTATGAGTTGGAAAAATCTTTCGAGCCAATTTCTACTACAACTCCAAAGAATTTTAGAATGTATTTTTCAATCAAAATTAGCAAAATGAGTTTTTCTTCAACAACTATTGCATTAAACATTCAACAACATTCATTACATTAGATTTTAAGTGTTGACAACTCACAAAAAACTGTGGTAAACAGTGCTTCACCTGAAGAAACCCTGACTTATTTAGGATTCATGTGATACATAAATAAGTAAACAAAGTGGATTTATATTGTGATTACCATGGACTATATTAGTCAGCCTATGACACAAAGCTCAGAAGACTAGCAGAGATTATTTCTGAACCTCAAAATAACCTGCAGATTTACATACAGAAGCCTACAGCACGTTTTTAAGCAATAAGCCAGGCTGAACCAGATCTATTCAAAATTAACAAAAACATGGCTGTAGCTAACAGCAAGGTATAAAAACAGCAATCTATACCTGTTTATACAGATAAATCAATGGTTGGAGAACAAATTGAAAGCACTGTTTTTTTCACTAGAATTGAGTTCTTTCAGTTCTGTAAATATAATTCTTCCCCTTGTTTTACAGTAATAATTACAACTGATATAAGGAAATTTGAAACAAAATTTCAGCGTATTTTAGATATCTTCAGCGAAATGCACAACATCACGCTAATTTACTCGTGAAGAAGTTTTAAGGAGAAAGCATTTAACCTGCTAAGAATAAGAACTACTGTGCTAGCCTATAAATTACATCTTTAAAACTTTTTCTTGAATAAAAACAAACAAATGGCCCAGTAGATACTCATCCATAATCATTTTATCTCAACCAAAGAACAGGACCTCAGATCCTGCTACTGGCAAAGCCAAGCAGGACTGGAGTACGTGCATTTGGGGCATATGCCATTCATAACCAGAATGCTGTAAACCTATTTATCAGTGCAATTATCACACTATGAAAGTTAAGTGGGCTAAACCACAGCATAAGATTTAGTATTTTGTGCAATTTAAATCAATAAAAAATAAACTGTGGTTGGCTTTACTTCATCTGGCAAAGTTTTGGGATTTTTAGATGCAATACTTCATTTAATTGTTTACAGTGCTATACTTTGCTTTCAAAAAGCAAAGAAAGCAAAAGATCTAAGCTGTTGCTAATAGTTAACAAGCCAGGCTTGTTCTTTGACAAGATATCACTTCACTAACATCTTCAATTGTCTCCTATTTTCTCTGGTAGATTAAAAATGACCTCCAGTTTGCAGCCTGTGGGATTACAAACCAGATTACCCAGAAGTCTAAAGACAAGACAGAGATTCGTGAACATAACGGCAATATTGTGAGCAGTTGAACGGAGCACTCATTTAAACCTGCATCTGTCTTTAGATCAGCATCTAGCAGTGTCGTGATAGGTTAATGAAAGACAACTACTGAAAGGAAAAAGGCAAATAAGCTTGGAACTGTATCATACATGCACACATGTGAAGGCAGGCATATGTAGACGTGGAAAGTTATGCCCTCCACTCTTCAGCACTATCCTCACAGAATGAAAAACAGAAAATGGATACAAATGTTTTCTGGCATTCCACTGACTTGTTTCTCTGCTTTTAAGAGAGGACAAATAGTAATGAAAAAAAAGACTATTGCTCATATCATCCAGCGAACTTTAAAACACATAATTGTGTTTAACATCTAATTCCCCACCTCCCCAAAACAAACAAAAAACCCAGGTGGTCACCTCATGCCCTGCTTTCACCCCCATTTCCCCCTCCCACCAAAAGACATAAAAAAGGTTTTTAAGCAAGTCTACCTTCGTAAAAATCTCATGTGTCCAGTTAGAATCTCTCCTCCACCTGAAATAGCAATAATTAGAATTCTTCGAGAACATACTTGCCATCTACTTTCCTCCTGAGGAATGCCAAGTAATCATAAAAGTTTGTAAGTACCGGAAAGTAAAAGACATGAAAACCCATTTCTTTTCTTTTACGTCTGAAAACCCTTAAATGGAAGAAGCATTAAACAGTGAAGCATTTAACCTTTTTCCCCAAAGCAGTAACAACATCTGTGAGATTTAAGACTAAATAATGCATGTATACAGACACAGGTGAGTCACAGAATATGCTTCAAACATCCTCACTCCTCAGTAGACTTACTAAAAGATATATCTAAACAAAACTTCTCAACTTATTAGCCCACAGGAGACAGATACTATGGTGGAGTATTATCTTCAAATGCTCCAGGCATTCCAAGTACAAACAGTGTTAACACTTATAAAACAGTATGAAATAAGCAAATGCTCATCATCTATAATTTATCACACTAGATTCTGTATATGACAACAATTTATTAAGGCCATTCTGATCATTTCATATATCTAAAACATGGTCATCAGACAAATATAACACACTATTTGCTTTCACACACAAATACTGCATTTATTTTTTTTATTTGTAAAGTAAACTAA
>VXAL01011654.1:136080-149546 GCA_013399475.1 Chauna torquata
AAAAAAATAGATAAAAGCTGCTGTGCAACTCATGTACAAAATTAAACTAAACCCTGAACATGGTGAAAAACTCTGTATTATGAACCAGATTCTGATCACCATGCGCACACTCCAGCACAATAAAAGGTGAATAATTCATAATCATTTTTGAAGAAAAAGTATGCATCACTCAACTTGGGGGAAACAAGGGATTTCACTGGTATGATTTTTCTTTAGGGACAATGACAAAGTGCCGCTCATCAGCAGGAAACTGAAGCACTGAACTGTGTTCCATGTGCCATAAATCAACACTGCAGCCTACAGGATGTCTCTCTGGTACCAACATACCATCAATTTTTCAATAACCTCCTTAAATAATGGAATATGTGAACGGCGACAACAGTAATGAAAAATGAAATGTTTTGCACACCAAAGACTCTAGAATAACACGGTTAACATGTTGCTTCTACAGTTAAAGAAGCTTTTTTTTATATATTAAATCTTTTAAAAAAAAAAAACGCGTTTTACCACAAAACAATCTGGATAGTCTTTGAAGGCTTTGAGCTCTGTCACAGTGTTTCTAAACAACCTGGTTTAACACAGGGTGGGTTTTTGTGGTTTCAAAATTAACCAAGACAATAGGTTTCTGTGTTACAAGAACTGTTTGTACATTCACTCTAGGCTATCACTACACTTTCCAATGAAAGAACAATCCTTCATGCAAAGAAAGCTCTCCAGAAAAATCTGTTTATAGAAGAACTGTTTAGATCCTGGTTCTGAATAAAATACAAAATATTAACTGCTCATTAACGAGGTCAGCATCCTATATTGCTGTCCTTGTCTTCACCAGTCAAAAACTAAGCTCAGTCATCTTTGACCTACTCTTTTCCACTCTAAAGACAAAGAAAAGACAAGATTGTCTTACTGACACATTAGCAGTGAAGCACAGTGCCATGTGGGAAAACTGACTCAAACAGACGCATAGTCCTAGGCGAGAGGCTGGCCACATCTGAGTGCTCATACAGGAAACCGAGGCAGTCAGGTGCCTGTCACCAGGAACTGACTCCAGCAGTAGAGAGGAACAGGCTGCAGCTTTTAGCCTTCTACTGACACTAACAGAAAAAAATATTTTGAAATTTACAGAATCATTTCACACCTGCAGTTACTAAATCATTTTTATGATCATATTCAAATCCAAATCATTTTAATATTCTCCTTACTTTCCCAAAAAGGGAAGTAATTTTTCCTTTGTTATACAGCAAATCAGCGCATGCAAAACAACCAAGACAATTTCTCAGCAACAACCATGTACTGTATATGCACAATGCTCAGCTCTGAGTTCTTAATTATGTAAAGACAAATTATAACAGGGAACAGTATCAGCTTTGATTCTTGGAGACAGCTAAAACTTCTCCTTTGGGAAGTAGGACCACTATCGTGACAAATTAGTACAATTCCAGATCTAAGTCAAAGAATGAGGTATATGGTAAAATACAGAGATGCAGATTGATAAATCTTTCTGCAATCATGGCAATAAGGAATTGATCTCAGAAACTATTCAATGACTTTACTACAGGAAAATTTTAAAGCAATATACCAAAGTTGACTAAGCGTATAACATTTCCATAACAAATGAGTGATAAGATAGGGTTCCTTAGATAAAAGAGCATGAATAACAAGAATAAATCAGGAATGGTTATGTATCTCGCCAAAAGAATCTGATAATGGGGAGGAAAACATGGGAGCAGGATCCTTGAACACAAACGTTACCATAAATCCACTGACCTCACTGGAACTGTGCTAAGTAGCTGGCTTTCTAGTTTGAGGTGTTTGGTTTTTTTTTTTTAAATTAAGTAGGTATTCAAAGCATCCTTCCTTTCCAAGAGAAAAAAATTATCTGACTTTACCTAACTTGCACCATCTTCATTTCCCAACAGTAAATGGTTAATATACCTTTACCACATATACTACAATTTACATAAAAAAACAGCTAGTGTACGTACTTCTTCAAAATCAGCCAACTCAGTCCCCTCTCCCCCTCCAAAAAAAAGTGTAGAAAGACAGAGGAACAACAGACTTTTCAGAATATCTGTTCTTAAGAAAAGAATTTTTCACCTTATGATCAAAAACAGAAAAAGCTGAAAGCAAAGTTTTAAATGTAACACAGTGTAATTGGGCTACTAATAAGCCAACTGGCACATTCATAAGCCGTAAAACAGGAGTTATACGTTTTGTGCAAATTGTTTCAAAACATTTTTGAAAAAAATCCATTAATGAACTGTGAATCAAATCAAAATGCACTGAATACTCTTTAGAATAGACCATCTCACCAATTATATTTCATCACAGAGAAACTTTCTTACGCAATTGGCAACTGTCATGATTTTCTAAGACACAATTTCATATGCTTCCTGACTTTCTAATGAAGTAGAATTTTTCTGAAGTTAAAATAGATGGTGTATCCCTTTCAATATACATAATTTTCAAATTCTTGTATATGCTGTTACATTGCTGATAAAGGATATGTTACCTAAAATAAACTTGAAAACATATTTGTCACATTTAGTCTTTTTCACACATGAAGAAGTTGCACCTCTGCCTCATCAGGCAGTGAACCTCTAAGAAATGCCAAAGGGACCAGGAATTCTACAGGTTGCAGTGGTATAGAACAACATTAACGTCAAAGTAACTTGTGCAAGATGCACCTTCTTAAAAATAACGTTATGTATATTATTCCTTATTAGTAACTACTTTTTTCCATCCCAATTTCTCTTCCCTTCATTAAAAATTCTTGAGGAAAAAACACGCTGAGTGTAATTGTTATTCAGTATTTGGACTCTGTCATTCACAAACTGAGTGCAGCACACTTCTTGACTGCGAAAACTCATTTCCAATGCAGTTACTACTTAACTGGGAGGAAAAACATGTAAGTGTTAATTACAACAGAAATAAGAGCATGTGTTAACTAGATACAACAATTCAGCTTGCAGCACTTTGACAAGTCAGAGCTCAGAAGTGAGAAACAATAATAGATTTTTAGTTTATTTTCCTGGCGCTGTACGCTCAGGGTATTTAAAGTAACAGCGTAATAAAATATTAAACTGCACTGCTCTCAGGGTGTGAAATTCACAAGGAAAACACTCATCTACCAGTAGAGCATCTAATTTTTCTATACATAATACCCAATAATCTGCCACAGACTGTCGCTACAGATTCAACATCATATCATGTGCAGATGTTATCAGAAAGTATATCTGCTCTATGTAAAAAGCAAGTGCCACAGGGCACTTAATAACTGCGAGTCCCTTGCTTGTCACCGTAGCAGTACAGTAAACCACAGGAAGTATATTTGTTCATTCTTCACAGCAAGTAATTCAAGAAGATAAGGTGGGAATGACATCACACCTAGAAACGTCGCCTGAGCTAACAGCACTGAACTGCTACAGCACTACCCTGCTGGCGGTCAGAGGCTGCTCTGGTGAATTCGAGGAGGGGCCACGTGTAAAATGTCTCGTTGCAGCATTGTGCACAAACAGCAAGTGGCCATTCTCATAGTTTCTCAGTTCAACATCAAAGAATGATTAACTGCACACCGTAGTTTTAGAAATGGATGGTAAAATACCATGAAAGTATTCTCCCCGCTGCCCCAGGAACATATCAAATAATCATATTCATACCCTTATCTTAAATAATAGCGTGGTTCAAAAGACCATCTTCTCTACCATCACGCAAATTTTAGAAGAAATATAGAGCAAAAAATTGGCTTACACATAACATACACACACACACACCTTTACACATACACATCCTTGTATTCAACTTACAAATGAATATAAAATGTTTTTGATGAGACAGCACAATACTAGTTTCCAAAATCCAGAAGGTCAAGCTTGTATTCTTATTCTGCCTAAGTGTATTCGATATTTATTATGGCACTGCTCTAGAGAGACAAGTATTATATAAATGGGGGTTTGCACACTTCAAAGGAGTGTTTGTACTCCCTACCACAGTAGCATGATTGTGTATCGTAAAGGCTCTCTCAACAAACAGCGGCATCAGGAGTTTATAGCTTAACATACAAGCACACAAGTGCTCTTGCCAATGATACAGAATGCATAAATTAAAAGCAGTTTGGAGTGTGTTCTTTAACAGCTCAAAATGACAAGTGAAGTCCCATTTTAATCTGGTAATGCTTTGTTAAGCCAAAAAGGGACATTTTTAACAAAACAACTGAAATCTGCATGTGAAGAAGTATCTTTATATGTAATCATCGATACATATTTGACAATTCACAGCAACTACCCATTTCAGTCATGTTTCACAGGCTATTTCTGTTATTTAGTAACTATCACATAACTCTCTCTAAAATCTTTTTTTTTTTTAATTTAAAACAAAAAACAAAAAAACCAGAAGTTTTTCTTCAGTGTGCCTCTGAAGAATCTATTACCAGAAGAGAGAGAAAAATGTCCTCAGACCTGGTCAGAAAAGCCAGAAGCAGAAGTGTGAAGCTGAAAGTAGAAACACCAGCTGAACATGCAAACGAGACTTCATGGCAGACCTCTTCCATACACAGCATGACAATTTCAAACTTACACAATGGTAGCGCTGCACTGTGATAAGAACTTGGATGACCAGCAATAGGGCTAGAATTTTTGCTTGAAGGAAGACATAAACCTGGAGTGATGTGAGGAGTCTGCCTTCAAAAAAGGAATCGGTATAATCCACAAACATTCTGCTGACCTTCCCTAGAAACCACGAATGCAAGATAAGCTCCTTGAAAAAATTTTCTTTTTCTCTCCTTTCCTGTGCCCTAAAAATCTGATGCCTTCATCAGCTCTTAGATTCTCATCTCCAACATGACTCCTCCTAGCTAAATACAAACTATAACCAAGATTTCTCAACCTCAAAAAAAAAAAAAAAGTCTTTTGGTGAGAAACAAGTTTATCTTCAGATAAAACATATAGTCAATCTTTAGACATATAGAACTGTAACGTGCAGTTCCACTTGTGTTGTAAAGGTACTACATGCTGATGAAAATACTCCATAAAAACCACAAATACAAATTTAAAAACTCTGCAAACTTACAGCTCTTACCTTAACTGCAATCAAACCACATTTTGCAATGCCAGAGCAATAACAGAATTTGCACGAGGGTTGGGTACAGCAAGACACAGAATACTAGCTATACTTTCAAAAGAATATTTCAGAAAACCCTAATAAGATGAATAAAAAAAGAATCTAGCTTCTAGCTCCAAAATAAGTGATGAAAGATACCTGAGCTAAGTATGCTCAATGAAGAACAACTAAGAGCATCTTATCCACACTTCTCACAAAAAGCAGCAGCTGTTTGCACAGCTGCTTAACTAAAATGGCTCCTGCTTCTATATTCCAACAGGACTAAGTGAAAACTTTGTTAGCTAGTTCCTTTCTGACTTTTCCCTACTCCCTGTGCAAAATTATTTTGTTTATAATTTGGGTTACAACTTTCCAGAAAATACTAGGAAGCTTTGGACTCGGAACATAATGAGGGACTCAGATTCTGGAAAGCAAGTAGAACTTGAGATAGGAGACCAGTTTATTCTATAACTCAAAAGATGTTGCTCCTTCAGACTAATCCTGGGATTCTTACTCCTTCACGTAAGTGGGTTTCCACAGAGTGAGAAGCCAGAACACTTCATTCATTTCACACCACTTCACCCAAATTTCCATTCAACCAGAATATTCACCTGAGTAATCCTTCAGTTTGTTTAATACACAGTAAAGACAGTCTCAGATTACAATGCTACAATTTCATAACAACTTTATAACAAACCGCACTTCATAAAATCATCAGAACTTCCAAATGAGTATCTTTATAGATATCCATATTTAGGTCCACCATTGAAAAAGGCATGTTAAAAAAGCACAGTAACAGTGTTCCATCTCTGAGACTGAGCTCCAGCAGCAAAAGGGATGATCATGCTCCCCTCCACGAGGATACAATATGATCTCTTCCCTTGAGCTATCCCTGATGCTTGCATGACCTCTTGATGAGCCAACGCAGTTCATAAGACCAGCAGAAAACTAACCAGGGGAAAAAGGGGAAGGAGGGGGAGGAGCGGTGAAGAATAAAACCCTTTCCACTGTTCTGAATTGGCTCACACAAAGTTCAGAGTAGCATGAGAACAGTCACAAGGAGAGCAGAATGACTTTGTGCAGCAGCAAGCTGTTGGATCGTCTCCTCTAACTTCTCTAAGCCTACCTCATGCTTGGATTATCTCTAATTCCCCAGAAATCAGGAAAATTACTCCCATAACCAGTGCATATCTAGGATCTAATCATACTACTTAAGAAAGAAAACATATCTTGTGCAACTATTCAGATTGTCAGTCATTAGCCTGAAAGACAAAATTATCTTTGACCCTGCCCAAAATTTTTCTTGGCCTGCTTTATATCACATGTGGATGGTCAAAAGCCATCAGTAACCAAGCAATGAATTTGAAAATAAATAAATAAAAAATTAAGAAGTTAAAAAATTCTAAGTGAAAACATTGTAGTAAATCTGTATAAATCTTTATAACAAAACAAGCATTGGCTTTGAAAGTTTAGCAGTTATTTTACAGCACTTCAGTTATTCCTTTACAGTGTAATTCAGCACCATTCTGGCTTTCTTATTTCAGGGAAATATTTCTCTGTAGTCTCCCAGATTATACAATAAATGATCTTGCCAGGGTGTGAACCATCAGCTCCGTCTTCAAATTTAGTCTGGCGAACTTGACTGAACTGATGACATGAAAGGGGGAGGCTTGCAACAGAACTTCAGAGTAAAGATTATACACCTGTTTGTGGAAGAATTCTTATTCTAATTCTTTTTGTATAAATTTCACTATTCTTTCTGCTACTATTCTTTCCTTTTGAGGCAATACTACTGGAACAGTCTTTAGCAAAAAGAGTGTTGTAAAGGAATGGTTGAACTCTTCCACCATACACAGTGATTTTTACACACCTCTCTTCACTATGCCCAAGTCAATGGGAAAAACTGAAACTGTAGACTTCAGAAATTGCAATAAGATTTACAGGAGCCATTGTAGTTCTCAGAAGACACCTCAGATAATGCACACCAAGCCTGAAAATTGGCCTTTTGGATGGATGCAATAGACCCAATACTTAGACAGTTTATATTACAGACATTTAAACCTTTAAACGATGGAAAAATGGAGAATAAAACTGAAAGTAAAGATTTTGTATATGATTAATGGGGGCAACAAAAACCATAAAAACATGGGGAAGCTGAGATAAAGATCAGAAAGAAAACTACCAGTGCAGAGTGAGAGTGAAAAACAAGCAATGAAAAAAACAGTGGTCAACAACTAAAACAAAACCCCATCTACGTTTATTAGGCACAAATGTTGAAATGCATGGTTTTTGAGTCATTAAAACTCGGCTACTTTAGACCACTTATTTTCCCCAGAGTTATGCCCCATCACACAGAAATCACTCTACTAACATTTTCATCAGAGAAAGGCAACAGACACAGCTTTAGAATCTGGCAATAAGCCTTTCTTTTCAAAGAAAAAGAAAAAAAATGAAAGGGTCACTTCAGTGTCATGAGACCTACCTCAGCAGTCTGCAGTCACTGAAAAAAAAAAAAAACCAAAACCAAAAACCACTCCAGTGACTTCCAGGGGGCATCACACAGAGCCGTTAGTGCCAGGATAGAGACACAGAGTGCTTCTCACATGTTGTTTAATTACTCTTCCATCATTTTGCTCTACTTCTATTGTTAGGTACTTGCACATCATTTCAGATAGCAAGGATGACAGAACTCTATTCCCTGAAGTCTTTTCTTGTTTTTAGGGTTTCTTACATACTGTAATAGCACCATTGCAGCTGTTTGGCTCAAACAAATCAGGCTTCTGAAGTAAGAGAATGCCTTTCCCTTGTGAGTAGCAAGCAAATGCTGTCCAGAAAGTGAGTATCATTATTTCGTAACTTACCCCTGATATGCCAGCCTCTTTAAAGACCTCTTTTCTTTTCATCCCAATGAATGTGATGCTGGATTTTAGCTAAAGTAATGACATCTAAAACTACAGACACACTGAAATATTGTTTCCCATTTCATTTTAAAGCTGTAGCAGTCTAAATTACGTTCCATAGTATTAAAATGGAGAAAGTTAACGTTTATGTAACTTCAGAGAACAAAATTCTGTCATAAAACATACTGGGAGCAAACAGATTCCTACATCCTGCAAATACTTACACACAGGAGTAAACCTCTTCCTCAACGTATTCCTACAGCTGTCAACAAGAATATCAAGGAGAATATTACTCTTGATGAAAGTATTTATCCCTGCATACTATACCTAAATACATCCAACAGAAAAATGTAAGCAATCTTACGGAACCCATAGTGGTACTATGTAATTCCTCACATAAGTCCTCTGCAATCAGTGTGACCACACCACAGAGCAACCATCTGTGGTGCAAATAACAATTTTCCTATTTAATTTCAAATTCACCTTTTAACTGCACAAATCTAATGGTTTCCAATTTTTCCTACACACACATTACAAGCAAAAAGACACTGTGGAATGTTTATCTCTTATCTGGATATTGTCATTTTACTGTCTCAAACTTCTTAAAACAAGCTTTTCGCTAGGGAGGAAATCAGTCAGCATCAGACCTAGTGGGGAAACCCTGCACTTGCTCAATGTCTATGGCTCTTACACAGTTCCAGATGTTCAGAACATTAATAATGCACTAACTCAAAACCTCTTTTTGAAACTTTAGAATGTGCAAATTGCATTAAAACCTCTTTGCCCTCATTAATGGTATTGTTACAATCCCAGTTCTCTGGAAAATGTTTTTTGGCATTTGTTTAACTTTGTGATATTGCCATTTACTCATTTTAACAGCCAGTGCTCAAATCTTAATGCTTTTAATAGGCCTGGCTAAACAGACTACCATCTTCTGTAAATTTATTGAAGTAATTTATTAAATGAGTACAAGTTGTCAGAAGGCAGCATTTTTTTTTTTTTAATTGATGGTAGAAAAAATGGGTTTCTTATTATTTATTTACAAAACTGTGTTTCAGGAAAGTTTTAGAAATGAAAATATTCTGTTCTTTTTCCAGCGTTATGGCCAATTCCTTTTCTGCCACTCTGACATAAACTTATTAAAATTTTTTTTTTCCTACCAACCTCAAAAAAATCTCAGGTTAAAAAAAAAAGTCTGTCTTAAACTAAGAAGAGCCAGACATTCAGAATTAATATTGAAACTGTATCCCTCCCTCAGTCTGTCATATATAGGGGTGGCACATTTATGTCCAGGCCATGAGACAGTATATTCAAGGACTTGCGCACATATCCAGTGCAGACACACTGCTGCGCATTAGCAGAAAAGTGCAATAGTCAGAGGTTAAACTGAGGTCCCTTCTGTTTATTCCAAGTAACTACCTAGACTGAAACTGAGGAGTCTCACTCTGCTTGAAAACAGCACAAGTTAGACCTACTGCTGCGCTCTACACTGCTCACAACGTTCATTAATATCACTATGGCGTGCTTACCAAAAGTTGCATAATACTGCTGAGAATAGTATGGAAACAGAATGGGAAACAGCACTTGTCTGTAACTTCACTACAACTTTGGTTGATACCTTAAACAAGAAAATAGAGTCAAAACAATAAACATAGGTGTTTCAGTTCAAATGGATTTGCTGTCTTCCCGTCCTGTCTGTTCTTACTGAAGGAAAGATGATCAGCCAAGACACTCAGGAAAAGGGGATGATATCAACAGAACTTACACTGTGACCCAGACACTCTTAAAATTATGAGGATCCCCAGAAACTCTAAAGTGAAATTCAGCATTTATTTTTGCAAGTGAAAAAGTTACTATATATGTATCATTATAACCATACCCCAAAATTCTCAAGGAAAACTGCAATTGCAATATATCACTAACTGGTCAGTATCTATATGCTACTAGTTCTGCCTTCCTAACTAACACAGTGCAAGGCAATACCAATTTCTGATGAAGGATATACGTTTATTAGTAACAGGCAGTATTGAGACTGCCAGATATATTCAAGATTGAGTATTGAATTGTTGGGTCCCAGACACATTCTGCACAAAACTCATATTCACTTGCATGAAAAACTGAAAACTAAACACGGCAGGAGAACTACACTCAGATTATGCCTATTATCTTGAAATCAGAAATAATGGGATAAAAATTGGGAACTGGTTTATGCTTCAGGCTCAAAGAAATAAAACAGTCGCCCACTGTTTATATTAGACACGATTTGGGGTGCTTGGGGTGTCAGGATTTTGACATCTGACACCCAAAATCAGCTAACGGCAACCTACTTCACCAGTAGTGCATCTGGAAGTGTTTTCCTTCAAATTGAAGTAGATTGCATTTGGGGTTCTTGAGCACCAAACGCAATCGAGATGGAAAAAAATCCAGATTTATCTTGAATAGAGCAGAAAACACCTTTTGCATAGTGTTACTGTTCTTGACCAGTACTGCAATGCTTATTGCAGTTAAACCAAGAAAGCAGGACTGCATCAACGTCCAAGCCCAAATTACTGAATGAACTTCAAATCCTCTACAGACCAAGTGAAAAGAAGAATCACTTTTTGGTCAAGTATAGCCCAATCTTATGTTCTGCTGGGGCATAAACCAAAAATACTGACAAAATGCTATTTTCTTCTTAAGATCACTTGGTTTGCTCGAACCCACAAAAATTGTCCATGTACAACTTATAAAGCAACCATCAAAACTCAGGAAACTAACAAATTCCAAGCTCATTAGAGATCAGAAAGTTTTTTAGATTTAGGAGATTAAATTTTGATTAAAAGGTTGAGTTACCAGAACAGCGCTTAATCTCAAATTAAAATTTGAGATTTCTGTAAATCTTGTCCAGTGAGCAAATACAGACTGTTTTTCTCCTGAATCCTCTTAGCCACAAACACAGGAATATAACAGTGCTTATAAAACACACCTGAAATTTAAGGAAATATGAATTTGCAGAACAATGCACATTGCCTGCGAGCTGACTGTATTGCAAATATTTACCCTTATATTTAAGCCTCAAGTTCAACAACATCGGCAATAAAGTGACCTAAAATGATTTTTTGGTGGTCTTGTTTGCTTTTAATTGTATCCTTAGCTACAAAAGTGCTAGTTCAATAATGGAGCAGTGCCTTGTAATTCTTGCTTCCTCTTTGCCTTTGCCTGTTCCGTTTTTCTTTTCTTCAACTCCAGCTCCCAACGAAGGGCAAGTGAACAGGAATAAAACTCAAAACCGCTCCCTAATACAGGATGCATGAGAACCTTCTACACGACATACTAACTTTACTGGTTAGTCTGAAGGGGGGTGGAGGAAGGGTTAATCAGAGAGAAAAGTGCTCTAGGAAACCAATGCCTTGGACAATTTTGTCCCAGTAAAGTATTATTTAAAGTTACTCTTCAACAACCATTTGAATCACTGCAGTACACAGCAGAAGCTCTAGACAGTCCAACAATTTCCCAGCATAAATTGTTTAGCTGTAAGAAAATTTTGCCACTATTTCATTATTCTCCACTAAAAATATTAATTTGCCAGTAGTTGTACATATGATAAGAATCAATGTTAACGCAGTATAACAAAGACAAAAAAAACCCACTGCATTCATTCTCTATTCCATTTCTGTTATCATCACTACCTTTATAGTTTAAAACTCATTAGAGGTAGAATTCTTTCACATCGCACCATAGCTGTAAACCCCAAACAACTGTCACCTGCATTTTAAAATACACAGCAATGCAACTGCTATGAAAAAAATCTGTTTTACAGATTTGGATATAAACACCTCACAGATACTATAGGAAATAATATTTAAAACGTAGATTTAGTCCATTCAGCCACTTCTAAGAGGCTTACAAGACAGACAACAAAGCAGTTACTATTTCTATATTCTTAATCTGGAATTTCTAAAATGCTCTTCGTTTTCCCAGCTATTTCCCTCTAGAAACCTATTTGATACAATATAATGCAAAACACAAGGCAACATTGTGCAACTATCAAGTAAAACTGCTACTTGACATCAAAAGTTAAAGCTTTGTAAAGCAAAGCTGATACAAAAGAAACGCGATTAATCTGAATCAACGGAGGACACTACCTCTTAAAGGCGTGGGAGAAAAACTAATAAATAAATCTTTAATTCTCAAGCAAAGAATACTTACCTTTTCATCAGTAAAACTTAAGAACTAAGTCATTCAAAGCCTTGTGAGCAACTATGTTAAAAATTTTACTTCCAAGTTATGAGTCAACAATTAGCAGATACAAATTAACCAACAATGTCTTAAAAAAAAAAAAGAAAAAAACTATTAACATTATTGCCCAAAGCTTATTTTGTAAAAGAGCTACTAAAGAAAGGTCAGTTAATTCATCATGATGGATTATCACTAAAATTTATAAGCATTAGCATTTTTCTCCTTGCTGGATACCTTGACTTTGATATGACACATATTGAATGAATCATCTAAGATGCAGGCACCAGGCAAGATATATCTTAATGCAGACAGGTCGGCGACATGAACCCTAATGGTCCTTATCTTAATCTTGTTTAAAAGCATCTTAGATTTCTGAGTAATCTTTTCACCTTCTGAAATTCTCTTTTATAGAGCGTTTTTTCCTGGAGTTGCTACTGATTTTCACATAAATGCATTTTTGTTGCACAGTATCAACAGTTTGCTTTTTAGTAGCCCTAAAAAGTATCCAAGTTTGCAATTTAGTAAAATGTTAAGATTAAGCTTATTAAAAAAATAATAATAATGACAGAACTTTGATAATCGCAAAAAAATTGTATGTTATTGTAGACTATTCTGTATATGAAACATGGCATCACAGCTGTTTATAACAGAAAACTATCAAATGTGGAGATGTATATCTGATGCATTTTCTTCCCACGCATACGGTCACTCTTCCCTACTTAATTAAGATAAAGGCAAGTTTCTCTACTGTTGTTTTTTTGTTGTTTTGTGGGTGTTTTACTGTTGCTGTTTTGTATTCATGCTGCATCTTCTAATTCAAAATTATACAATTCTAACAAGGTGGTAGACTTTTCTGTAAAACTGCTCTAGGCTTTTTGCTACAGTTGCTCTGATTAAAAAAGAAAAAAAAAGGAGAGGTGAGGAACACAGAGAATGATAACCAGTGAACTATTTTTAATTTCAATTTTTTTTTTTTTTTCCAGTAACAGCAGTTCAGTGACATATTGATGTGAAAGCAGTTTATTTCATTTTTATTTTTCAGGAAACTCCAGTAACAGTAGCATAGCTTTAGACTGTTCAACTGCTTAACAAATAAAAATTATCTGCCAATAAGACATTCCTTATATTATATGTGGAAAACTAAGTACGTATTTCTAGATGTTTTGACATGAAAACCATACAACTAACATTAAAACATGAAGCAATAACAAAGTTCTATTTTATATGCCACATATACATTTCATTACAGCTACG
>VXAL01011654.1:150217-162118 GCA_013399475.1 Chauna torquata
ATTTCATTACAGCTACGCCAATTACTTTTACGTTCAAAAGGCTGAGATTGAGCTTTGCATTGCTTGTCATCCTACAAACATGCACATTAGGCATCATGTCTACCCCCAGAGAACTACAACTTAAAATATGGTAAGTGAACACAAAAGTAAGGGAGGTAGAGCAAGAAGAACAATGATTATGTTGTTACATGGGCAAACAAAACAGAACCAAACAAAAGGTAGCAATGGCTTTATTTACAGTTTCTCTCAGATATTGGATAATTGTTCCTCTGACAGAGTGTGTTCTCTCATGTGGGAAGTGTGTTTACACTGTCACTCCTTTCTTATCTTTTCTCTAATAAGACTTCTACAAGGATCTATCCAAGGAGACAAAGGAAGAAAGATGAGCAATACCTACACTATCATCAGTTTGAGGCCGGTATAGATCTCTGGACCTTGTATGAGAGTTAGCTGGCAGAGGATCAGACGACACAAAGCAGCAGTTTTGGTGCCGGAATAGAGAAACACCACTCAGAATTGTCTATATAGAAACACCCTTATGACCTGATTTAAATCAGTTAGTTTAGTGAATTTCTTTAAATGCAGTGAGCTTATTCCTTCGACAGCCATTCATGCTTTGACTAGGCCAGTGGGCCACCCTATTTGCTTCGGAGAATTACACAGAATTTTCCAGAGGATTTGTTGGTGTCAAACTTGCTTTTGGAGACAACCCAAGCTCTTAATTTTGATAGTTACAGGTCACTTGGCTACTACGAAGCTAAGAAACTAAGTATCATCTCTGTCTTATAGCAGAAGTTTAGATGACCTATATCAAAGGTTTAAGGCTATTTCTCAGAGACATCTTTTATACAAGTGCTGAATATGGAAATACTTCTTTCTGTAGAATCAGCTGAGCAACTTCGAAACTGCTGAGCATCATGATTTCTCTAAAGAAAACTCTAAGAGGTAGGCAGGCTTTCTTCTAGATCTTAAACTAGCAGCTTGGCATTTAGAATATATGTGCACTCATTTGCAAACATTTGTGCATCGTTCACACTGACTGGAACAAGGCCTCAGTAACAAGAGCTGAAGGTCCTTTCTGCTGAACAAGACTTGTCACATAGTCTCACCACTTCTTCCAAAGATGATGCAAGCCTTGCACAATTGCCTAGTGTGGGCTTTATTTGAATTAAAAAAAAAAAAAAAGTTTTTCTGCCGTTTTGTTTTAGAGCTAGGAATAAAACTATTGGCAAATGATTATAGTTAGTAGAAAAGGAATCAAGGCTGATGACTGCAGCAGAAATGAAGAATATGCAAGTTGGTTTTATGCTGATGTGACCCCCACAAAGAAATTCGTTTTCTATTGTTCTCAACTGACCAAAAAAAAAAATCAACATGTAACAGCTGCAAACGTCCAGTTATGAAATGAGTGCTTTCCATCAGTTTTACATTTTTCCAGTGTGTTCCTAGGAAAAAAGCATTATATCCTATGGAAGCACTTTATTGTATAATAGTCATCACCTTGGTCATAAAAATTTATATGTTAATATATATCTTGTGTGTCACAATAAATATTCTGTAGAGTATCAGAGCATTATTTGTGTAAGACTGTCATTCAAAAGACAATCTTGGAAAGCATTACGGATGACAAGTATTTTAGTTGGAAGCTTTCAATTCCTGGTACAAGGACTATGATATAAGAAAACTAAAGAGAGAAAGTCAAAAGTTTCTCTGTTAAACTACTATTTTTCTTCTTTTATCAACCAAATAAGTAACACAAATATAAAAAGAAAGAAAAACTTACATTAGGTAAAAAGGTCTTTGGATACCTTCTCAGGCTGTCATAAAGGATTTTCTAAAACTGATCATTATTAAAGAATGTAGGCTTACAATGTTATGAACATTAAATTCTTTACAAAATAGTGGAATAATATTCTACAGATTATAAACATCTGGTTATAAGAAGCACTCCAGAGTACAAATATAGACAAGTGACCACTAACTCTTCCTGGTAGTAGACAACTTTTCCAAAAAAAATCTAGAATCTCCCAGGAGACAATCAACCTGAAGAAATGTTAACAGAGAAAAATGGAAGCCATTAATGGATGCTTTTTGCACACATTAGCAGTGGAAGGAGTATGTGACTAATACGCTGGCTCCTATAGCAACATACTCTGCTGACATTTATAATGTTATTCGCTGATGTTTTGTAAGATGCATCCAGTTTTCTCATCTTATGATTAGGTTAATGTGGTGACATTTAGAAATTTACTTGCCCTCTATTTATTTGCACATAGAAACTTTCAAGTACGTTGGTATCTCTTGTTGAGTTTATAAGATTTTTTCCTATTAAGCACTTCAGAAGTCTGAAACAAATCACCAAATTTCTGCTCAAGTTTGTTTCACCAGCTCTAACATGAATACATAGGTCATCACTTTTGCCTAGCATTGGTAGATTACTTCTTTAACATTTACAAAGCAACCTGAAATTCCAGGCAAAATGTAGAGAAATAAACTTCACTTATAAAAGCCCCTTAACTTCCAGACTGGGAAAAAGTTGAAATGGTTTAATTTGTTCTACTTCTGCCATAAATGTACTTTATTTCTGATATTGTATAACGAATTTCTAACAGGAAAAGCAGTGAGAGAACACTGCTTGTCTCCTTGCTCTAGGCTCCCAAGAGCGTTCACCATGACATACTGCGTCATGTAGATAGGGTTCTCTACTTCTCCTTCCTGTGGGTAGCATTACACCTCCATTCTTTCTATTTCCAATGAGTGAGGCTAGAAAGTATTAATTTACCAATTCTCACAACAGAAAAGGAAATATACCTATGTTTTATTAAAATGAATTAAAGTCTATGAAATTCAAAGTGAATTGCATGAAAGTGCAGTAAGATGGAATTTCTGTCTCCAGCACCCTCCTTATATACGAGCAAGGAAAGTAACATATGGTTTACTACTTGAATTAAGTGAAAAATGGGCTTCGTAGACAAATAAAGTTAACATTATGTACAAAGCAAATTCTTAGGGATAATTGACAAAGAGATTTTCAGGCAAACAGGTCAAAACGTGCACAAATGCTTCAATTACTGAAGCAGATAGAGGCATCCAAGAAGCAAGGCTTCTGTAGGATGTACAGAGCAACATCATTGCCAAGCCAGAAATTCTTAAACAAAACTAAAATAGAACGTTGAACTGACAAACACATCTGTAACTAACCTAACTGAAATCCATTGTATGCGCCTAAATTCAAGCTCCATCAGTTTACCTGGATAGAAAAGAGATATACTGATGGCACTCAAAATTCAGGAGTATTGCACTCAACCTTCTAGAAAGGTTTAAAAAGACTTTTTTTCCCCCCACTTATTCAAAAGTAAGTGGGAAGTGCAATTCATAAAACAGTCTAATACCTTCACAAATTTGCTTAACCCATAATAGTTCATTTAGTGAGGTACATGACCAGGTGTTAATCCCATCTTGATAAGCTTGAACAATTCCTTTAAAAGGTGCAGTTTTTCTTGAGACGTAGCAAGCTCCCCATGAAAGTCTCTGAAAAGCAGTTTTGAAATGCAAACGTGCAGGTAAGCAATATTCTGTATGATGATGAAAGAAAAATACCTTGTTTTCCCTGTACTAATATGCTTATGCTTACATTATTCTGTATTTTCAACATATTAATCTCTTAGTCTTAAAGGCAACCCAATCCAGAATAAAAGAAGTGGAATGAAAAAGGGCATCCATAGAAAAATATTGGCAATGTGATTTTAAAATATCATCCTTCAATTGTCTGCAATTTATATTTATCAATACTTTCACTGGGTTCATGGAAGTGTTCCCACAAAGAAAAAACACTCAACGTGTTTAGCTAGGTGACCTTTCAGTGAAGCATAAGGGCAGTGAGAGGGGGAAGGGTACCAGAGCTGTCCAGCAATCTTTTCTTCTTTATTAAATGTCATTACACAGTCTCTCTATACTTTCAATTCAGATTACTATTCTCATAAAAAACTTTCAGAAGTGTTTGTCAGGTCTGTACACAACAAGATCAACTATCACCTACTGCTTAACATTATACACTTTAGTAAAAGAATAGCAATAATAGTGAAAACGGAAATATGCCCTCAAATTCCTTAATAAAATATACTGAATGCAAAATTTATTTTCTGAGTGCTAACATTGTGTGTAAGTGCATAGTTTGTGAGCTAGGTTAAATAAATTTATAGTCAGCAATATGCTTTTTTCACTGATTTTACATTTCTTGGTCTAGTGTAGTCACCTAATGGTTACTGTCAGTAACTGCACTGATGACTGCTATCCTTTAAAGACACCCAGTGGAAAAAAAAACAAAACTTGCTTTGCAGTCTCTTCAGTTAAATGATAAAACTAACATGAAGGTTTTGGAAAAAGAATAAAAAAAATTATTTCATTTTTAAAAATGTTCTCTCACAAGGAACCCTAGAGATGAACAAAGTGGTCCAAAACCTTTATTTCCATTACACTGTTGTTTTTGTTTGTTTGGTAGGGGCTTTTTTGCTCTTTGCTTTTGGGGTTCTGGTTGTTTTTTTTTTGTTTTTTTTTTTTTTTTTTTAAAACATTGATAGGATTTTTTAGAATTTAAAATGAAAAAGTCATACTCTTGCAAGCATTACGAGAAAAGTGGGCAAGAATTAAAGATTTATATTGCAGGTTTACGCTCCTGTTCCTCAGAGCTGACCATAAATAACAGTAAGAACTACTGGAGAAGAACGCAGAACTTCCAAGAGGTACAGGTTAACCATAATTAGATATCTGTTTTTAGTGAAACTAGATATTACATAATCTGAAATGGAGAAATTTGATTCCTTTCAGATGAAGCCAGCGAGCAATTCCCATCAGACTCAGGAAAAATATACCAGAATCTCCAATGCAGTGAAATCAAACAAGAAATAAAGAAAGAAATTAACTCTATGTACGGTGCATTCAAACAGCTTACAAAGAATATGCAAAGTCATTCTTGCTCCTGGTTTATATACACACAGTTTCCTTTCATGATGCATGCTTATGTGGAGGATTTTTTTTTTTTTTAAATAGTTTCAAAACATTCAGGGAAACAATTCAAGAAAAAACTGCAGATCAGCCTGGCTTTTTTTTTTTTTTTTTTAAATAAAAAAATAAGTACTCCTTTTATACTAACTGAGATACAGATATTGTTGAAAACAAATATAAGCCTGCTTTTTCACAAAAACAAATGTGCATGCCAGCCAACATGAGCTTGAGGAAATTACAATATGATATAATTATGTTAATATATTTATTCTATAAACTTTCATATGAGTTGATGCGTAAAACAAAAAAAAAATTCACAGTACATTTTTCGAGTAGAGTGTATGTTTTTTAAAGGAAAAAAGATCTCCTTACCTTATAGGATGGCAAAAAACACAAAATTCCTTGGCCAACTGTTTGACACACTGAAAGCAAAAGTGCTCCCACCTCATCTTGGAACTCAAAGGTCTCTGCATGCTGGAACGTGGCACACAGCTTCCGACCATTCGGGCCTGCTCCAATGGTGCCAACCCAAACCTTGTGTATTTCATATTAAAAAAGTTAATACTGAAGTGACACTAACTGCATTAAATTAAATTATGTTAAACAATGAAACTTTAAATGTGAAGAAAAATATTGAGACATTTCTAAGCAAATGAGTTCGAGTACTTAAAAAGAGAAGAGAAAGAGCGCAGCAACTGAGATGAGATGGTTATTACCAAAATAGCATAGCTTCGTATTTTCCTGTAGAGGGGGTGTCTAAGTACTGGTCTGTTTTTCATTTGAAAACTTACTTTACAACTGCATTAATCCAAGTAATAGTCTGTTCTACACATTTCTTTCTTACTTACAGAAAGTGTCTGTCACTGTTTTTATTTGCAAGTTATTGTTAATTTCACAATGGCCAGCATTATACCTCAGGAGAGTTTACCTGTGAGTTCCGAATAACATGATTTGCCTCCAGCTGAATAGAAAATTTCACGCCAAGTTCTGAAGAAAATGAATCCATTGGGGAGAGTGTACCAGATGTCAGAACAATCGTCCTAACATCACTTAAGTCTGAAAAAGCCTAAGTTAGAGAGAGAAAAGAAGGAATTCAGAGAATGGATGCAATAACTTTAAGATCTTACGTGTATTTGCTATTATTCAAAATTACTTAAGCCCTTCTACTTCACACCCAACTTACCACAGCGGGATTCAAGCACCAAAAATTAAGCATGTGGACTACAGCTTTATGCCGTAAATTTCTTTTATGTTTGGTCTTTGTAAAGAAGGCACTTGTATCTGAAGTATCAAGTTGGTTTTCATTCATCCAAGCATAAGTTTGTTGTAGAGCAACTCTGTAGTCATCTGCATACCTATATGGAGATATATAAATATTAATTACAATTACACAAGCTGTAAGCATTAAGCTCACAAAAAGCAAAGAGAGCGTTGTTACAATGCATTTACAATTTAAGTTTAAGAAATAATGTTATACGCTGTATTGTGTAAAAATAAAAGCTGCAGACTGTGCAGTGTGTGAAACACTCACTAGAAGCAGGTAACTCTGCTCTAGATTTAAAATTCCAACAGGTGCCAATTTCCCTTTTAGATAAATAATGAAGCTTCACAATAATTAATATTTAAAAAATAAGGTTTAAATCAGCAAGACTTAGTAACTGCTGGCATTAGTACCCAATAGTCAAATGATAAGTGCTACAGAGAAAAACAAAACCCCTGCATATTTAACCTGGCAGTGCATCAAGAAAATTTACCTCTAACCTTCAAATAAATTTCCTCAACATTTGAATTCATTTGTGAATGAAAAAATATAATTTGGTAGTATTTAAGTTAGCTCTCAATAAACTCTTCCCAAATAAGTAGATTTTCCAAAGCTTTTTGAAATTATAATTTGGCTCAGAATCTGGACACTATAACAAAAGTGTTGCACAGATAAAATGGACGATTTGGTAAAGCAGCTGAATTAAACACCACCACGTACTTCAGGTTATATATTTGCACTGACCTGCTATTATCTTTAAAAAGACATAAAAGAACCATGAATAACCCTTTTAGCACAATCTGAGTGGCAGAGCTCACAATGGGTATCTCAATAAGCTCCTCTCTACCAAACATTGATATTTTTTCTTCTTTTTCCAAGACAGCAGAAAGGTGTTTCTATGAGAGGCAAAAAAATTCCACATTAACAACATTCTAAGTTATCTTCTCAAAAGCAAACCTAATACAGATACAAGACTACCAGCAGGCTGCTTTAAAAGTTCGCCTAAGACACCTATAAAGTCAGACTGAAGACAGAATTGGAAAGCAAAACTAACAAGGCTGTTAACATATTTGGTTTACACAAGGAAGAAGGGTAAGGTGAAAATACTGTAAGTACATTACAGCAGTCAATAAAAGTGGAGGTGGATAGTACAGACAAAACTATCGGCAACTAACTGGTTCACTTTCAATAACATGATCAATGTATTTGATCAATTTTATCCTTTAAAACATGGATTCTCCACAAGTTCCAGTAGCTCAAATGGATTACTCCTGGTTTTTGTCATATATAATTTTTAGAAAACTTTTCAAAATTGCAGTAAAGTAACAGATGCATTAACATTTAGTTTATGGGTATTTTAAGATGTTTAACAACTCTGGTATTGATTTATATAGCTTACAACATTACCTGTAAAATGGGAAAAGTAATACTGGTTATTCCCATTTTGTGCAAAACGTTCAGCATTTCTTTTCCACTCCAAACCTTACAGGAAGTTTCATATCCTCTTTCTACCAGTTGACCAGAGCTCTCCTGTAACCAGCTGTAAAAGAGAGAAATCAGAAATAATTTTAGCATAAACTTAGAGATACATTCCAAGTACAAAACAAACAACCTCGAAAATCACACCACACTTCTATGAAGATGATGATAAATAGTTTACTAGACCTAAGTAGCTGGATTCTGCTCTTCCTTATGCTAGTTTTTCACTGTTGAACTGACTTCTATGGAAGCTCCTCTTCATGCAGCTCAATGAAGTGAGAGGAAAACTTGACCCTGTAAGTTTATATTTTATCATCATATAGTATCTTTACAATAACAAGAAAGATTAAAACAATCTGTTCTTATAAGATGTCAGGCTCATTTAAGAAAGATTTCTGCAGTGCTTTTAAAGCCACTCATTACTCTAACTGATGCAAGTCAGTTCGTCATCCTCAGAATTGCAAACTTCCCTATTAAGAAACAAATCTTGAGGCAAGAAATGACTCTTTTTAATATATATGCACAGTAAGGGAGGATGGGACAACAAAAAGTGCATATTTTAACCTAGCTACAGATATTTAACTCCGCTACAACTTGAAAATTAAGCAGAATTACAACCATACTGACAATGCAATAAGCAATAGAACTTTCTAAAATCAGGACCTAAACATGCAGATCGTCTCATTTGTGGCAGAGCTAACCTTTTCTCTACCTAAGTACATCTTTCATCAACTCTCCAGTGTTACTAGATTTTTTCCCTATGTCTAGAAAAGCAGGCAGGCCCCCTCTTTCTCAGGAAATGCCGAAGCTGTCTGTTTCATCAACCAGCAGGAGGCATCAGAAAGACAGCTGTCATTTCTATAATATTTCAAAATATATATCTGTAAAATCAGTTAATCATTATCAAATAAAGTAACAAGACTTCGTAACTGTTTCGGTTCCAGGTTTCCTGCCCTGTCACTGTAAATCATTTGTTCAACAGAACAATGAGGAAAAACTTCCCTTTTGCTGGGTTAAAAGCAAACAAAAACCCGTAAATACTACCATGACAATCACATCTTTGTCCAAAACTTGCTTTATCTTTTTAAGGAATAATGATCACTAACACAGACAGAAGTTTACCAGTGTAGTACTCAGCCCGAATTCCTCAGATGTAACATCAAAAAGACCTAGACCTAAAATTAGGAAAAGACCAGTATAACAGAAATGAATAAATGGATAAGACATTTCAGAAAGTGTAAGACTACTTTTTCCCTGTTCTGAACCTTAAACACCATCACACAGTTTCAAAATGGTCATGCTATAAACTCAAATACTAACTTTATCAAGTCACCTTTCTGATCTAAATATCACAAAAAGCCAAATTCTAGAATAAACCCCATCCAATTAAATCTAACATTAAAGCATTTACTTGAAACACCTATTAATCTATTTAGAATAAGTATTTATTTTTAGAGTAAAGCAGTAAATAAATGAAATTAGCTTCCTTCCCAGAAATCTATGGTTTTGAAATAAAAATTGGCATATGCAATATTTTCAGGAAAAGATTCAGCAGATGTTACAAACTGCCTTCGGTTCAAGAAAGCATATTTGCCCCTTCCCTTCCTACCAGAAAATCCTATTGTTGAGATAGCTTACTCCATTGAACAAATGAATCTGTCCTTGTCAACCTGCATCTCATCAGAAAAGCTTACCAGTATACCTCTATTGGTATATCTTCAAATTCCTCAGAAAGGCCATTTTAGCACCCCAGTGGCATTAAGCCCATACTTAAGTGCTTTCTGGAATGAGGACCCAGGACCTTTATAACTGAAATAAGATTTTTCTAATTACCCATGCATTTGGCAAAGCCATGTCACTTTATGCAACAGCATATTACCAATTACTGGCCGTTTACACCAAGTCTTCTACTTTCCAACTGCTTTACATACTGTTGGCAGATTTGCTGAGACAATCAACCTTAGTTTTTCTGATAAGGTTAAAGAGCCCAAGGCAATTAAATCTCCAGCCATGCTATTCTCATCTTTTACAAAAATTTAATATTTGAAATATCCAGAAGTAGGAGAATTAACTTCCACAAAAAAAGAAAAAACAACTATCATTTCTGACACAAACATTAACTCTCAGGGTAGAGAAGGGATAAGAAAACTTATGAACTATGTGCTGCAGCATACTCCAAGGTGTAGTCCACCAACTGCTGACACAACAAAATGATGATTTGACATGCACTGAATCAGAGTTCAGTAAACTTCAAAGCCTCTTGTATCATTATTCACTTTTATTCTACTGGCTTTTTTCTAGGTTTCATTAGTTGTGCATTTCTGAACTCTTTCAGTCCTTGGATCCCTCAAAAGAAAGGTTCAAAAATTAAGGACTACAGAGCTGAATTCCAGATTTTCTAGTGGTGATAGAATCTTCTGGCATTGTTTCAACACTCTCACGTTCCTACTCCACGTAAAATATAACCTTGTGCCCTTTTGTTTTCTTCCTGAGTCTATTTGCTTCTGTTTTACTTCTACCCCCACTTATGATCTGCAGCTTCTGCTGAGGTCCTCCCCTTCCAATTCTAATCTCTACGTTTTCTGGGTTTTATCTGCTTTTTTGCTCTTACTACCTTTTCCTTTACAGGAACAAGGGCAAAAAGAACCAGAGAAGAGGAGAACATCTACTATTTTTTCAGCTTCTTTCTGCCTTACTCTTGCTTCTAACACAACTCTCTCAATCATCCATATTTCTCTATTCACTGAACTCCACAATACTTGTGTTGCAACAAGGCAGGTGCTAAGAGATTCAGCACATCCTTGGTTTCAATATCAGTACAAAAGCAAATCATTAAAATCATATTCTGCTGATATAGTCTAAAGAGAAAGAACAGTGTTTAGACAACTCGTGCCTGAGAATAATCAGAAACTCAGTGGACAGTACATGCATGTGCAAAGAGTTTGTTATCTGAATCCTCTAATGAGTTTAACAAGACTCTACTGCAAATTTGTATGTACTGCAGTTTTTCAGACCTTTAACTGTACTCCAGTTTGAGCCAAGTTTCACAGGGAAAACAAATGGCATGACTGATAAATTCACTTTCAAATAAGAAGAATCTGTTCCAAAACATGGAGGCATAGACATTCTTGCTAAAGCAGATTTAGGAACTTACTCAATTTTAAGCATGGACAAAACAGACAAAACTTAAAAGACATAGAACAAATTTTCAAGATAGGAAGTTTCAGCACTGTATAAGTACTCAAATACAGCAAAGATAAAAGCAACTTAAAACACTATTACAATTAAAGTGTTTGACGGTTTTAGTCATTAAATGTCACTACCTACACATGCTGTAATGAAGTTGGCTGTCTTTTACTGGACCAACAAATAATTTTTATTTTAGCTACACATGACAATACAGTGTTTTGGTAGAACTTTCTTCTAGCTTCGACACAGAATAGTCTCGTGAGAAAATAAGTTTCTCTAACACTACTTCAAACATGTTTGTTAAAACACTTTCTGTCAAAGGCTCCCAAAACATTTCATAAATGCGCATTAATGCTTTGACAAAGTAACACTATTACTATTCATCAAATAAGCAAACAGAAGCATTTAAAAGACGTAAACGATTCATCTCAGGTAAAATTTTCCTACTGAACTTCTTCAACTAGGACAGTAAACCCCATAAGTATCAGCACATTATTCAAGAATATAACATTTTAAAACAGAATTTCAATGCTTCCCCTTGAGTAAGAGGTATTTAAAAAAAATCCTCTGTACTCCTCAAATGAACAAAAATCAGGTGACTGCATAGTTTGAAGCATACCCCTATTGCATTTTATTTCATGCAACACAGTAATGAGTAAAGTGCATCAGCAAAAGGAGTCTAATTTTTTTTTTTTTTAAAATACTAATTGACATAATGCAATTAAAAAGATTTGTCTTACTTTGTCAAAGAGTAGCACACAGCCCGTAGGTGCTCATGATCCTTCTGCCGGATGTTGTTATTGACCATGAAATCTAGCTCTTCTCGAGCAGCTCTTAGTTGACTTTCTGTAACACTGTAGCTCACTGACTCCCGAGCACAATCCTCAATATTATGGGCTTCATCTAAAATGACTACTTGGCCTTTCAGGTTAATTTCCATCTAAAAAATAAAATGAGTATCTCATAAA
>VXAL01011654.1:199008-222638 GCA_013399475.1 Chauna torquata
GGGGCGGGAGCGAGCGGCCGCGGCGGGCGGGAAGGCTGAGGGCGCCGGGGGGCCACGGCCCGCCCTTCCTTCCTCCCCCCCCGGCAATAAGGAGACACCGCAATCAAGGCTTCATGAATAATTTATTCCATTTGAATTTTTTTTTTTTTTAAAAAGTATAAACCTTTTTTCATTTCCTCAATCACAATTTGTACAACTCAGTGTTTATGGCATTCGGCAGCACTAGTGTTTGTTCCTTAATCACTTTTTTTTTTGTCATGATAAATACGACGACTTGGACCATTAAATGTCACGGCTGTGAGAAAACGTTAAAAAAGAAAAAAAAAGAAAAAAGAAAAACCTCCCCTTAAAGTGACCCAGCTGTTCTGAGAAGGGTGGTGAAGGTGACATGTCCAGTAACGAGGCCACAGGCTGGCACCTGGACCCGATCGCTCAGCCAGGCCCTCGCATCCAGTTTACTCAGAAAAACCTAGCGCTAGAGCATAACGTCCTGAAAACGTGACCCTGAGGAGTGTGGTAGGTCCCAAATCCAGTTTTACTGTAAATTAAGTACTACTCCACTGCAAATAAAAAGTACACCCACAAACAATAACAATAGTTAAAAAAAAAATTGAAGTATGAAGCATAGTCCTGGGTCCTTTAATTAGTTAAAAAAAAAAAACCTTCCCAGGTGGAGGTTGTCAAGACAGTAATGTCAGACAATGTCACCTAACTGAGAAAAATTCTCAAAAGAAACCCAGATCAAAACACTGTTTATGCAGCATTACTATTAAAACAGACTGATATGCTGTGCCATACTGTTGTGCAGCAAATTATGTGGTGCAATAGCATTTTAAAAACATTTTACTCTTTTTGAAAGCTTTAAAATAATGCGACATAATATTTTGATATTACAGTATTAACAAATAGTGCTTGATTAAAGACATCTGCAAGTCTTCATAGCAACACATGAAATTAAAATTGTCATCGGAGGTAAATATAGAAATACAATAATCTGCGCCATACTGACAGCTAAGTAAGAACATAGCTGAGGATTTAAATATAAATTCATTTTTAATTATTTCAGGAAATGTTAGAAATATCTAAATGTTAGAACTACTTTAAAATGTAAGGGTTGTTTGCAAGTACAATTGGTGGCCTGCTGGTCTAGCACAGTGCTCTCAGAAATCTAACTCAAACAGTAGCAAGCCAGAGGTGACTAAATGGCTTAAGTACAGTGTAGCTAGATTAAAATACATGTTTTTAATTGGAATGGAAGGATCTCAGATTGTTTCATTTGACACAGAAAAGGAGGTGAATTTCCACAGCTACTTAACAGAGCACTGCCAGGAACGACGTCTTCCCGCAAGACCACTTTGAGAAGCCAGAGCTGAGATTTTCAAATATTTAAGACTGTACTTGCTAAAGAACCAAAGTTATTGGCTTGTGATAATTTTACGTATAAATCAGCAATTATGTGCACTTAAAATACTTAAATGAAAGTAACTAACAAAAAGGTATGCCCAATGTAGTTGGCTCCATGGTGCTGGCAATTTTGATATGTACATTGCCGGCTGTGACTATCACTTCAGAAACGGCCTCCCTAATCTTTTCTAGTGGTTACAATATTTTAATTTACTGATAATTTACTTTAACTGCATGGGAGGGGAGGACACACCACACATGGGAAACTGGCAGCTTTCACAGTCGGAGAGTTTCACAGGGAATGCTGTGGTCCAGATAACAGAATACAGTTATATCAACGTTCAGGCAGCTGATTCACTTACCTTTATGAACACAAAAAAAAGCCACACCAAACCCAGCCCTTGGAACTTGGATAACTGAGCCAGGGTTACAAATGACCACTTAAGCAACAAAACTTTCAAAAAAAATCTAGGACATATGCTTTGAAAATTCCAGTTTTAGGAGCACTTTTCCACTTCAAAAATATCAGCCAAATGAGGAAAAAAACCTTCTGTAAGACAAAAAATGTGCTGTTTAATCTGCGGTGCATTATCAAGATAAAGTAATGGACAGACCCAGTTATTAACTCTATCAAAATACGCTCACTGCTGATTGCACTCATGTTATTTTGAAGAAATGACTGAAAATTTTCATCACCAATTGTACAACTTCTTTATACAAAAACAAAAAGGTTGCTAATATTGTATATACACGATTCAAGGCGACTGTTCATAAGAAAAAAATTCTCAGGCAGGTATTTTGCATTTACAAAACTGTAATTTTCATTAACATAGTAAGTTTTGTAAATACAAGTGATTTTTTCCTTGTAGAAGATTAATAGTGGGTGCACAAATGGATCTTAAAACTTGCTCCTTTAAAGGTTTAAACCAGCTAGACAGATAGTGTTAAGACCCAGGACATGGGTTATCACAACAGGCTCACATGAGCACTGCAGGAGTTAAGTTTTTAATCTGGCAGTCAGAAGATGAGGAAACAAGGAAAAGCATATGCAGTTGCTCTTCAGGGCTACTTTAGAGCAGCATCGGACATTTGGCTGTGCTAGGAGAAAGGAAGGAAACTACTGAGGAAAAAACGGTGACTGTAAATAGAAGGAGAGGTTTACCAAAGCCTTGTGATTTGTCAGTCCCTTCCTTAGGGAGGGCTAAGCCTCCTCGGCACATGCCCCAGTCTGAAAAGGGGGTATAGGGAAGGCCATATACTCTGATACTTGGGACCTTCACCACAGTGCCAAAAATACATGAAAGTGTTCAGGGTTTTGTGTTTTTGTTCTTTTGTTTGCTTTGTCTTTTTTTGTGGGCTTTTTTTTTTTTAAACTAGTGGAATAAAATCTGAATACCAGAATTCACTGAGAATCTATATACACCACATTTTAGTTAAACACACACCAATCTTAAAGTCAAGATTGACTATTTTTGCATTTGTAAAATGGCTAGAGCTGGGCTAAATTTCAGCCTTACAGGAGACTTTGGATAAGATTATTTTTTTGTGTGTTCCGCTTCAGATTTGGTGTTTTATCACAAATGTGAAAGAAACCAATGCAGTCACCACAGTGTCAAGAATATCTAGGTAACAACAACGCACAATAGATATTCTTGTAATAATAAAACTTGTACACTGGAAATAGATCTGAGAATCTAGCCACAGCCCTGAACCATAACACAAACTTCAACTGAAGAGATTATTCATTTTATTCTCACTACAAGTTAAACCACCTACAATATCACTTATATATTGCCATTGTTACTCTGTAAAGGTGTGATATAAAATGCTGTAAGACCCGGTACCTTTTCAATTTATATAAACACAGTGAACTTCATTACTGTACATGTACTCTGCAACTACAGCTTAGCTGTAAATCCCCCACACACAATGGTATGGACATTAACCCCTCTATCCCCATTAAACTGTACATCAAGACAATACAAATTTACTGTCCCCACCCACCCCCTTACAAAAAAATAATACTCTAAAAGCAACCTACTGCAACTTTTAATTAAGACGATTACATATATTTTAGACCAATTGCTTTAAAGCAAGAAGGCAGTATAAACCTTCTAGGAAAATTTTTATAAAAGAGGTTAAGAAATATAAGACAATTTATACATTTAAAAACTTACAATAAATAAGAGATGCAGGCATTTTTGAATACTAGGTACTATAATCCAATACAAGAACATCTTGATGTTCTGAAGCCATAGGTTGAAACTTATTGTTCCTCATGTTTCTTCTCATCTCCATGCTTTTAATATTCGTTAACCATGACTGGGTACTATGGCTCATTACTCTTCACAAATACTGTGACTGGGGAAAAATGGTTAATTTTGCTACTAAAAACGTTATAATACACTTTCTGATCATCATTCTAAAGTGTCCCCCATAGTCAATGACTCAAAGACAGCAGGGTGATAGCTGCCCCTCTCACAAGTCAAAACAATATTTGCTGGAAGTAACAAGATTCATACCCCATCACAAACAGCTTGCACTGAGAAGAATTATAACTTAGTCCTGCAGTGAAATATCCCTTTTCCTCATTTTTGTCTTGCAAAATTCAGATGAAGATCACAGCATATTCATGATAAAGTTATACAACTGATTCAGCACCACAAAATGAATTGGGAGACATGACCGTCTGTCCTGGGTTGCAGGATCACAGGTTAGCCAGGAGAGTGCATTGTACTGTTCCAGAACAAACCTGAAAAGCAAACAAGCTTCCATCAAGCCAACAGATTTTTCTCACCAGTATTTCCCAGTCCTAATTTAATATAATACAGTTTCTTTGGTATTAAACATATAAAATGTTTGCCAGCATTCTGAAATGACGTGTCTTCAGACTTATTTACAAGCAGATCAAAGCTAAACTTTATTTTGGTAGAAAACAGGCATTTTAATTGTTGATGCTAATTAATGTGAAGAGGTTCACATATTAAAAAACACAAATGAATCTAATGTTTTCTCATCAACAAGTGTCCTGTCTTTACATGACTATCTACACTCTTGTACTTCAGCATTTCAGTACTCGTGCAACCCATCCAAGATTCTGATTTAAGTATAACCATCTTCCACTCATTTATGCACCATCTTCTGTTTTTGAGGAATTCAATGTTTTTCAAATATTTTTATTTGTAATCAACTTTAATTAAAGGAGGGCTTAGAGATCTTTGTATTTAACTGCACTATCCTGTGATAAAGCCATCTTTTAAACACTCAAAGCACAGCACTTATACTGTTTGCGATGTACTAAGGATGTCAGCAGCACAAAGAAAAAACAGCAAGAAAAACAAATATGTAGTTCCATTGCAGCAATATTAAAAATGAAATGCACAATATTTTTTGCAAGTGACAAATCAAATACCTGAGCACATCAGAAGTTTGATTAGAATCAAGTGGATGGGAGTGTTTACTGTGGAGTAGCTCGTCTGATTGCACTGAAGGCACATGGAGGTGCAAAGAGGCCTAAGAAAGGAAGAAGATACTGGCAGTTAGCGTCTGATTCAACTACTACTTTCTTCCCTTTGCACCATTGACTCATATCTTGCAGCCACCTTCTACTCTCTGACACATGAGCTAAAATAAATCTTATCTTTATGCAGTCAATAAGTGCAGGAATTATCTCTAAGTTGTATTACACTACTAGCATTGTGCTGTTAAGAAATTGTTTTAAAATCCCTTTGACTACATAAAGTGATTATTAAAAAGGCAATTCAAGTGGCAAAAAATTTCTAGTAATGTAGAGACTTTAAAGTTCACTTGCCTTTCATAAGAACAGTCTATTCTTTATAAGACCTACTTGGGGTAAGTAATAAATCCTCTGTTAAAAAAATGCCTTATACCAAAACCACAGCTGAGCTTAGGCCAAGAGGAACTGCTAAGCCAGACCCAAACAAGCTGCAGAATACGTATCTGTATCATTAGATCATAAAACCTAGTATTAGAGATGCTAATTTAAGTAAAAAGTGAATAAAGATAATACACAAAGTTTCTGTGTATACTAATGTATAGCCTTGGACGTGACAAGTGTGTCTTGATGGTGCCATAAGACGATAAGGAGATTGGACAATATCCAGACAGATGGGACAATGAGTATCACTTGGAGACAGCCAACATGGGAACCTAGCTTTTATGTTTTGTGCAATACATAAACAGATTTTTTTTTTTTCGCCCAGTGTAAATGAGATATTACATTACACTTGTGTACTTCCCTCTACCACTGGTCCCACAAGGGGGTCGAATATTAACCACGAATCTGTCTAGAAACAGAACAGGACACATAACCTTACAAAATACTGTAGCACAGAGCCAATAACAAAAAGGTGTTCAGGCTGCTGTGAAGAAACCATCAGAAGAGCATAACCCTTCAGATTACTTGCTACCTTCCATTAATCATTTTTCTTCCCTTAGAAAAAGTGAACATAAAAAGCCAAAGCTCAAAAATTTGAAACCTGACTTCTCTTGAAACAAAAGCAGACATATTCCAGAAGCCAATTGTTTTAAACATAATAGTTCTCACAATTCGGATCCCTGCACACTGCACAATAGTGTTTGACAGACTGTCCACGAAGATGGCTGTACAGCCTGCCGAAGTTACAGTACCTTAAGAAACAAGGGACACTGATTTTGTGCTTGAGGACATGCTGACCAAAACCAGTCAGGCAAGGGACCTGCTTTGGCAGTTGACACAAAATAACCAAGGGCCAATGGCTGTTGCAGTATATTTGTTACTTCATCGTGAGATTCTGTTGAAAGCAATCGATCTGTACCTTGACCCTACAAAACAACAAGCAACAGTTTAATATTAGGAGAGCACAAACTTAACAGAAATTACCTGTAGCTTTAAAATCACAAGCATTTTGAAACTTCCAGGCATTACACGAATTTCGCAGACAATCCAATATCCAGTTAAGTCAAAACATTTCATAGGAACTTTCCATTTCACAAAGGAAATTAGCAGATGTAGGAAAACGAACAGAAAACACACACACACAACTCTGTAGTTACTCAGTTACCTTGCCCATATCACCTCCATGGGGGTAGTGGGACCCTGGAGAATGTACAGGGGATCCAGTAGGGGATGCAGGAAGTATATTTATAATATCAGGATCAAGATCATCTCCAGTGTCTAACAAGTCAAAGATCCCCATTCCATCTGCTCCATCTTGAAAAACAACAAGAACAGTCAATTTCTACAATTTCCGTACCTATGGGACATGGCAACACATTCTGAAATCAAGTGATTTTTCCATACAAATTTTGCGGTTCAGTAGAATAAACAGTCTTATTATAGGGGGGGTGATGAGGGGGTTTGGGTTTGTTTTTAAAACAAGAATAAATCCAATCTACTAACCATTGTTTGTGTTGAAGGCCAGATCCAAGTTTTCAGTGGTATAAGTTGACGATGCTACTTGCACAGAAGCAGATGTGGGAAACACAAGTATGTGAGTGCATGATGTGTCCTGTGGGGTATTCAGCTGAGATGTCTGCATATTTAAAGTGGTGCTGCGTCCAAATACAGAGCCAGTCGATACAGAATCTTTGGAAGACAAGTCAAGTATTTCCTTAGTCTTGCAAAAATTAACTATCAGTTCCCTCGCCAAAATATAGTTTCTCAAATACCTGGCATAATAATGAAGGACCCCTGTGGTTCCATTGCCACCAAACAAGCACTGAGAATGCTGGGAGAGTCTGCAGCAGAGATACCACACATTCTGCACATGTCTTTTAGTCTCTTACTGAGAGACTGAAGATTTCGGCGACTCAGCAAACAACTCCAATCTGAAGATACAAAGGACATAAGTTTGCCTAGAAGAACAGTGCTTGCTGCAGAATACATATTTCACATATAATACTGTGTGGGAAGAAATTCACGTGTTAAGTGTACAAACGAACTCTAAAGTTATTTAGGTTTTCTTCCAGAAGCAAGGACAGGCACTATATTATTTAAAATGAAAGATTCAAATACAGTTTTAGACTACAAAATGCTAACATTACCTTTTAATTCCCCATGTCCTATTCTTCCTAAACGGCCTATCACAACTCTCCAAGGCAAAGAGCTCATCTGCACAAGTCCCAGGCACCATTCCCAGAGCTTCTGAAGACCAAGCCTGCGGGCAGACCCCTTTTTCCTGCGAGCTCTAGAATTAAAAAAGAAGGGAAAACAAAACTAGAACCCATCCGCAACAAGTTTCTGTTCCCACCTTTGGAACTTATTTGTACTAACCTGAACATTACCAGGACACAAAAATGTTGATTGTGTTGTAGCACATTAACTGCAACTTCAAATTGAAAAAAAAGGGGGGTTGATTTGTTTTTAATTAATCATATTCTAACACTGACATCAGAAGCCAGAAGAAGAGTTCGAGGCGGTAAACACACACACAAAAGCACTCAGGAACCCCAGGAAACTAAATAGCATTCTTCTGGAAATTTAAACAATACGCACATAATACTGAAGTTTTCTACTTGCTTTAATTTTGCAATATAGTGGGTCTACAAAAGTCAGAGTTATTCTTACAACATCATAAATAACTCTTCAGGGGAAAGAAAGAAGATACACATGCTAAAAATTAAAGAGTTTGGTTCTTACCTGTTCGGTACATCAATATTAATTATGCAAGTCTCTAACTGTTCTCCATAGAGATCTGTACAGGATGCAAGAAGCCATCTTTGATCATGAGACAAACAGTAGCCTACAAAAAGTACGTTATACTTCTGGCCAGCTTCTCCAAAAGTCTCTCCTAGTTCTGTTTGCTTGTCTTTGACAGGAGCCAGTATAAAAGGAGGGGTGTAGAGTCGAATACACTCAGGTCTCTATAAAAATGACAGAACAGAAAATGACATTTCAAGAAGTGATTATTCTCAAGAACTCTGGCTAGTTAACATGAAAGACACCAGTGATTTAACAGGAATGTTTTTCTCTGATCCACATTTACAGAATCACATTAATCTTAAGAATACTCACATCAGGACTCTTAAGAGCAGTTTCCATTGCTAAACCTGGGCCAAAGCCAGTTAATGTTTTCACATTGGTGGAGGTTGGAAGAGGTCTCCGACACTGAGTAAATGCTGAAAATGCCAAAGATTTTAAATGCTGAGTATAAATCTGCCTGTCTTCATGTTTCACGGGCTGCAGAAGGTACTGACATGGGACAATCTAGAAAAAATTACACAGGGAAATAAAATTACTGCTTCATCATTACTTTTTTTTTTTTTTTTTGAGATAGTATTTGGGTATGCTTCTTTCAGAATTTTAGTTTGCAATCATTTCTCTGGTTCTTTGATATCTTCTGCAACTTCTTACAAAGCTATGTGGGACTTCACATAATTATTCTCATTGAAATTTTCTTCAAAGAACAAAAGAATTTGGTTGGAAGATAATCTTAATGATTCCTCCAGAAAGATGTCCCCTGATTACAAGTTTTTCAGCTGCTGATAGTATTACAGTTGGATACTTATCACAAAGGAGCACTTGTGTAAAGCCCAGCAGGGTCAGGCTGGCAGCACAGATTTTGGTGACGAGACAAAGCAGTGTTCCCATACTTCACTCATTGCTGGAGTGGGCCACTGCATTTCCTCTGAGATAAGA
Organism: Chauna torquata; assembly: GCA_013399475.1. Lineage (NCBI taxonomy): Eukaryota > Metazoa > Chordata > Aves > Anseriformes > Anhimidae > Chauna > Chauna torquata. The sequence continues at coordinate 208,052 of VXAL01011654.1, forward strand.
CTGATGCGTTTGGAATCTACCACAGGATTTGGCTTTGACTAATGACACCCTAACTGCTCTAAGAACCATAATCTCAATGATTTAACAGCTGCAGAACTGTAAGCAATGTTTACAAAGCAAACAAAACTTTCACCTTGAGGGTATTATCACCTCCAAAATATAGCTAAAGCCGAAAGTACTTTGTTCGGCATGTTTCTATAAATGTTGGCTCACCTGCACAGAAATTATATTCTTGATGTTAGGAGGAAGAACCTGCACCATCTCTAAAAAGCAGCGCAGAAGTCCAAGTGTCCACAAACTAGATGAGCTACTGTTCTCATCCTTTTTTTCATATGTAAAAGGATCAACTATATAAACTACAATTGCAGGTGGATAGGTGATAGCATGTGAATCTCCATCTGTAGGGACTCCAACTTTATCACGATCCATAGTGCTGGAAATGAAATTTTGAAACCAGTTATAAAACGTTGAGCTTTATAATGATTTATTTTTACTTACATTAAAACTAAGATCAAATTGTCAAAGATTAATCTGAAAGACCTTCGAGTTAGCTGTGGCATAAGAAATGGTCTTTTTATTTCAAATTTTGTTTGTGAGCTTGTCAACAACTCAATGTCGCTCATCTTTTCTTTAGCCTTCTCTATTATAGAATCTCATCAGTGCATGGTTCTATTTGTTCAGCTGAGGAACAAAAAAACCTACCACATCAGTCTCTCAGGAACAGCTGTCTTTACTACTATGACTTCGATAAAGTAGAATTTTAAGATTGTGCCAGTTATCTATTTCGCCTTCCACCTCACTTTAAAATATAGAAGTGGGCAGTCTGGTGAACTTTTTCCTTGTTAGAGAGAATAAAAAAGTTTATTTTTGTATCACAGCAGATGCTGAGATGCAATTGGAACTGCAGTTAAGACATGAGACAAAAAGTTAAACTCCACCATTAATGAACTCACATTCTCCCTAAAAAGTAACTTGGTGAATAGAAAAGAAATACTTCTTTTTTCTTTTTTTTTTTTTTATTGAGGGGACTAGAGTGGCATGAATAGGTTCACACCTGTTGAGCTGAGGGTGTTTTTTTGTTTGTTTTTTAACCTAAGAAGGCTTGACTATGCAGTTCCATTACCTTTCAGAAACCTCTGGATGGGGCTGTGCAGGTGCTGAAGTAGTATCTCCAGACATCCCTGCTGTTTGCAGTGTCGGTTGTTGCTGCTGTCCTCCTGTTTGCCCATTTTGGACTGCTGCAGCCTGAGTGGGCAGGGTGGCAGAAGTGGTATTGTTCATACTGCTAAAAGCTGGAAACGAAGAAGGCTTGTTTGTTGGTATCCCACTGCCTATATTAGCAGAAGAGGATGACGTGGCAGTGGTAGTCAAAGTTGAGTTAGCTGTAGTAGCTGCAGAAGACATGGCACTGTTTGATGTTGCTGTCATAGTACTACTGGTGGGAGCTGCAGGAGCAGACGATGGAGTGTTGGGATTTCCAGCGTTAGCTGTCACTGGGGGCAGAGCAGAGGCTGGCTGGCTTGGGGGAAGGACCAGATTTGTTTGGGAAAGTAAAGAATTGTCCAAAGGCTGAGAAGCAAGGTAAGGACCTAAAACCAGAAAGAAAAAGCGTACTTTTATACTGCAGCTGTTTTTGAATATACTTAATCTATGCAAGCCTATAGTTTTAACAAAACAGTACAAAGCTTTAGCATGTATTTTACTTTTCAAATTAAAATGTATTAAGATTTCAATTTCTAATACTGCCATAAGACTTTCAGCAACACCTGGAAACCTATTTTAAAAGTAATTTTTTTTTTTCAGCCATTTGAATTTGAGCTAGAAATCACTGCTTCAGAACCTAAGTCGGCAACAGAAAAAAGACAGCAGCATTCCCTATCAAGTAGTGGCACTACCATTCCCTAAAGATACTGCTAGAAGATAAGCAGCCATTTTAGCACAGATCTAAATATATGGGCTTCCTGGATTACTTTTCTTCCAAGCTTTAAACTAGAGAACTACAATAAACAGTAAGACTCGATAAATAAATGCAATGATTTCTCCTCTTCTCCTGGAATGGAATAGGTGGTAACTGTATGAAATAAGCACTAAAAAAAATAATTCATACCCAGTTCATATCTGCAAACTTGGGCATATAGTTTGAGTTTGGAAAATGCTTCGTTGTTGGCATTAGCTGTCTGTGAGAACCATTCTGTGACCAATTTCTCAGAAAGTTTCTTTGAAGCAGTAGGTCCAACTCTCATGATCCCATCAGGCAACAACTTACAGATAGGTCTATGCTGACCAAGTCTGCATGACTGCAAAGGATATATAAGGGTAAGATATAAGATGCAAGGTAAGGAGTTAAAAAAAAAAGTAAAATATCAAACAAAGGAGCATAGAGAGAGACTCATAGCTTAGTTTTGACATTCCAAAATAACACCTTAATTCTACACTTAAAACTACACCAGTATGAAATACTGTATCATGATTTTCAGGTTTTCCTAAATGCAAGAAAAACAGGTTGATAGATCATCCACTCTAATCTTAATCACAATCCAAGTAATACATGCATTTAATTAATTCACTAAATGTAGCTGAAACAATTGAAGTGGTAATATGCAGTTTTACCACTGAGCGGCGTTTATCAGACAGACTCTCAAAACAGCTATTACTAGAAGGAATGATGAGCAGCATGAACAACCCTTATCTTCCAAGTGCCCATTCCAAAAATCCTTTCTAGCAGCTTTCTGAGATAGCATTCTGTGCAAGCACTTATATCATTGGAGACAAGCCTGATAAGTAGTTACGAGTATGTATTAGAAACAGTTTTTCAAAAATCCATTTCACTGCTAACTGCCATAAATAATGTACCTCGTATATTGCAGTCAGATCCCTAAAGAAGCTTTTTGCTCCATTTAGCAGAGCCTCGTTCTCAGGGCACACCACAACATAAGCAACATCTCTTTGAGATCCGTAAGGTTCCAACATCAGCCTCTCCCAATACGGCAATGCAAATGGAGACAGCACCAGAAAATCATAATCATACCCCAACAAAAACGTTGGGATTGGCAGTGGTTCTGGGGACTCATCAGTTCCTGGAAAAGCAAAATAGATTTTTCCAATATATTAAGCAGGAAGCTTAAGATTAACAACCTGCTTCTAGAAAACATGAAAAGAAGAAACACTAGCATTCCCAGCATCTAAGAGGAAGTAGCACTGATTACAAATGGAATAGTTCTCCTTTTAACAAATATAAATGAAAAGCATGCATGCTTGATCCAACCCTCTGGAAAACAAACAAATAAACAAACAAGTCAGCTAATTATTCTCATCTGAAATCTCTGAGGGCCTAAAGAAGAAGTTACACAGTTGTTTATTATGTTTACCACTATATAATCAGGAACAGACCTTCACTGCCCAGGAAGCCTTCCCCACAGAATCTAAGGAATCAGTGATCAAAAAAGAGGGGGAAGAAATGTAAATAGTCTAAGCAGACACGTGAAGGACCACAGAAGGAAAACACTTAAGAACACGCATTTATATGTATCCTAAATGTATAATTACGGCATTCTAAATATTAGAATAGCTACAAAAGGTCTGCTGGTAAAACTTCACTTTTACACGTTGGCAAATGAAACAATTTCACATATGCTAATGAAGTCAGTTTAAACCTTAAGGTGAGCGCACAAAATTTACCTTCTATCTGTAAACATGCATCATCACATGCTGGCTACCCCAAGTATTTATCATAGACACAACACACTGGATAAACTCAGATCTTCAACATAATTCTGAAGCTACTGATCAATAAAGCACACTTTTTCAAGCATTTCAAAGCTAATATTTAGTAATTTCTCTATTTTTAAACACTAAATCAATTTTGAAATTTTAGTCCCTCACTAGGATAAGCATCAGATGTATATAAACAGTGCAACTGTCAATTTTAAACACATAGATACTTTTAATTCATTTACTGTTTTTAGAATTTTTTTCTGCTTCTGTACAGAGAATAATTCTCTCCTGTCTAATGACTCTCATTAGTTTAAAGACAGGTCCAAATGCTGTTTAGAATACCGATAGGCTGAACAGCATCCAGACACTGAGGTTTGGTGGCCAGATCAAGTAGAGATTATCAGACAGGAGTCTACACAGCAGTTTACCGTAAGAGCCTCTGCCAGCCATTTTGTGAAACTGTTGCCATGTGAGAGGGCCTTGCACACCCCACGATCGGACTGTTCGCTTTTTCTGAATTGCATCCTGAAGAACTGGCTGGAGCGAGAGGAGCATACGAAGGATGTCCTGGGAACACTGCATGCTCACATCCACAACTGAAAGGACAAAAAATTATCAAGGCTTGCCACAACAATAGGATAAAATAAAACCTTCCACAAACAACCCAGATCCTAAGCCACCTTGATTTTAAGTAAGTCACTTTCTTCCAAAATGTACATGCTCTTCATGCATGCCATCCACAGGCTGAGATCAAAAGTTAAGCACACAGATTTAGAGTTCGCCCTCTTCCCCTCAGCCAGTTTCAAAAACAAACTGTTTTTCATCTGTAGAGTTTCTTCCCTTGAAAGCCTTAACATCTTAGTATTTTTATTTCTTAGTCTAAATCACACAAAAAAAAAACCGCCATCAAGTTGTACAAGTTTTAAACTGCAGAATTCTCTCCCCTCCAAATAAAGGAAGATTAGGCAGACTGCCACTGAGTGCTCACTTCAGAGAAATCAAGAGAAGCCTCAAACACAGTCCATTTCATCAGCTTCCCACCACTATGCCATTTAACACACAGTGTTTAAGAATAAAAAGCTGACACAATTTGTTAGGGCTATAGTTTCATAGCCTTCCTTTAAAAAAAGCATCTTTACATCTTTTTATCCTAAGCACCAAGGTCACGGTAATACTGAGTCTTCTCCCGGGTACCTGAAAACATTGATTTATCTAGGAGCCTGAGCTTTTAAGCTTAAAGCCCCATCGATACACAGAAACCTAGGTGTGCTTTACTGTTCATCCTCTTCATCCTCACTAATGACTGATAAGTTAGCTGCAGTTAATAAAGTTTAATAGTTTACTGTTTACCCAGCTACAGTTGCTACTTGAAAAGATTGCTACTGAGGAGAGGTAGATATACAAATATACACGGGCAGGAGTGCTCCACGAGACAGTATATCATCAGTCAAGGCCTAGAAAGAAAAATCTAAGAATCTCTGGTAGATCCAACATACAGTGAAGGCCACAATAAAGCATTGTTTACCACATGTGCCATTAAACTACCGCCCCCTCTCTAAAGAAGGGGGCAGAAGCCAACTGAATCATACATCTTGTTTAATTCTACCACAGTAGCCTTTCACAATACAGTCACCATTTGAAACACCTACACTTTCTACATACACTCATTCAACAGAACCTCTGTGGATGCAGTCACCAAAAGCTGCTTTAAAGGAATAAGAGTAGTAAAAGCACTGTGAACAGTTACTGTGGTCTTACATTACACTTCCAATCTGTTACCGTTATACGACTGATGGTAGTCAAGGCCTACACTCTGCTTGGTGTATGGTACCACCATAGAAGGTGAAAAGAATTGTTATTTTGAACACTGTTAAAGTACAAGTTTATGCAAGCACGCAGGTGGGAAAACAGGTTTTAAGCATCCAATATTCGAAAAGGAAGAACAAAGAAACACCTTGAAAAACTAATCAGTAGAAAAGTAGCAAATAAGCTGTTTTCAATATTTACCATTCCTTTTTGACCAGTGGTGCAAGCAAGTAGTTTTCACAAGTGCTTCATCAACTTTTCCTCCTGACATATTGTCCATAAACTGTCGTCCATGTTCCAAGGCTAAATAGCAGTCATTGCAACAATCCCTTTCTTCTACACGTACCAGGTTGCTAACTGCACCGACTTTAGGAATAGGATCTTGATCTGCTGCTCCAAATGGCGAGAACAAGTTGGTGCATTGATCTTGCAGCAACAGTATTAACTCATCAGGCAGTTTCTCAGGTTCTTTCAGTCCTCCACTGCCATGTTCAACAGAAGTAGCTCTCAGAGCTTCAAAGCGTTTTTCTGCTTCTTTACCGCATTCCGTATTACGTCCTAAAATATCCAATTCATCTTCAAGAAACAGTCCAGAACTATTGCCAAATTTTCTGTTCATAACAGCACTGAAACCACAGGTACACCTATACTGGGCCTCTTGTGTTGGATCAGGAATGTAAACTCCAACATCAGCACCTTTGATGTTCATATTGCAAACACATATGCAGCAGCTGTCAAAGTTACAGTCTTTGAAGAGATTCATTACAGACTCTGAAAGGATGAGATTCACATAAAGACTGTGTGCCTCTGGAATGGAAGGCACAGTTGCAGGTTCAACAGAATTAAGCGGTCTACATGTTGATGGTGTGGAAGCTGGTGAGTATAAATCAGAGTTCTCATATTTGACTGAACCCTGCGCACTTGCCGGTCCACCAGCTCCACGAGGTGTCCGAGGAGTCCTTGGTGTTCTAGGAGTTGGGAAACGAGGGGTGGAAGGAGAAGGGAGAATTCCAGCTCCACTGTTACTGGGCGGTGCATTACTTGGTGGCATTCCAAATGGAGTATGAGTTTGTGGCGTGTACGCAGGGCCATACTCTTGATCCATAGTGCTTCCATCGCTGATAGGTGCCACAAGAAGAAAGAAATACTTCAAATAAACTTCAAAACCAATACATCGTGTAAGCCTCAAATTGCTAAATAAGGACCTTCCTAATTAATATTTGCTTTTTTGAACTAGTCTTTCATAACCTACTGAAAGATTTTCATTCCCTAAGGAACTTCAAGAGCACTTATTCTAAATGACTTTGCAAGATTCCTATTGACAGTGCTGTTAAAGAATCTTTCCCTTCCTTTTCTCTTGTAATTTCCTTTCCACAAAGCTTCCAGGAAACAAGTGCGGACAGTATAAATTACAAATTCTATGGATGTATGGAGTCTAAAGAACACCTTTTTTCTTTCAGTTTTATTTATATGTTGTGTTGACACACACAACACTAAGGAAATATACTGGGTCTGTCAACAGCAGATTCAGCTAGATCCATGGGCAAAGTATCACCTGGAAACATTTAACGTTTTTGCTAAGCAGCTGAATATCTCCAAAGACCTGTAAGGCTGATGAGACCTGAGAACATATTGCTTATGAATGACCCTAATAAAAGCAACATCAGTATTTACACCAAAATCAAAATTCATGCAGCTTTATCAAGAAATACACAGTTCCCCTTGTTGCCTAATCTGTCTATAGAAGCTGCTAATGCAGAAGAGAAGGAAGAATAAATATTTTCTTCAAGAACTGACAGCAAAACCGTCACTACCAAATGCAGATCACAGAATCGCATACTGCAATATTACTGTTACCAGGCAATGTCACACTGGGCATAGCTTCCAATCAAAGGAAATGTTTTTCTAGTCCCAATACAGATGAGATTATTGCTATTTAAGAAAATAGTTTAAGAAACAGAAGCACCACCTACTAAACCCTTACAGTACCTACACCACCACCGCAAAAAAACAAAGTCCCAAGTTTACATTTATCTTGATTGTTACCATCTTCATTACTTATTAAAACTGGACTTGCACCATTAAGCTTCCCCAAGAAACCTTTAAATGAGACAACAAATAAAACGTATGCACAGTTAAGAAGCTATTTGAGAAGACAGTCTCTTGCAGTAAGGTTTGATCGTAAAAATTTTTTAAAGACTCCTGTCAGTTGTCTAAACACAGCGTCTTTATAAATTTTTCTCATTACAGATTTACAAAAAAAAAATTAAGGAGTACTTTCTAAAGTGTAAATAACTGAAAACCTTACAAAGCTTAAGCATTTGTGGCATAAGTCATACCCATCTTTGATGAATGGCATGGCAGGTCCTGGAGGAAGTAAATCCAACTTTCCCACAGTCCAACTCTGGCGATAAATGCATTCTTCTGGCAGTTTGATGGGAGGGAGACACTGGCTGGGAAGTGTCTTCAGTGGTGCAAACATGGAACATCCCACTAAGGCTTGGCAGTTCTCAGGTTTATAAACATAAGAATAATCCTAGAAGTTATACGTGGTAAAGCATCAGCATGTGAATTAGAATATTGCAGCAATTAAAATGTTTCTTAAAAATGCAACTGAATAAAAGTTCAAGCAGTAGTTCTTTAATATTAAATCCACATAGAGCTGTAAAAGTGAAAGTTAAGATTTACACACACATAATTCACACCCAGCAAGCGATATGCCAATACAAAACAAACTATGAACTAAAATTATCAAAATGCATTACTTCAGTTTACTAATTGCTAATTATATATTACTCTTCCTTGAAGTTTAAGTAGTAAAACAGTACACATTACTTACTAGATGTGCGTTACCTACCTCAGTATAATACAGGACACAAGTTACAAATTGTATTTAATTTCCCACAGTTTCTATTCAGGACTAAGTAACAGATTGAACAACCACCATTAGAAATATATCAGGGCTACCTACCTTTATTTCAGCAGGTTTGGGGCTACAGAAACCCTCATCTACTTCAATTCTGAACTGAGCTCCCACACTAGAGCTATTCCCTTCAAGTACTGTTCCTCCAAGTGTAGTGTCCATACTGCCATATTCCTTATTATTCATGTTCATTGGAGAAAATCCCATAATATGTTGTTCCAATGAAGGCGGAGTTGGATACATTTTATGGAGATCTGCAGTGCCTAATTTCAGATTAGAAGTAGGCTTTAGAGTATGACAACATTCTGAATTATTTCCTTTGTCTTAAGATTTCAGTAGGATAAAGGAAGCATGTTTAAATGTTTAAAACTAGTATTCTATTTAGAGAAGAAAATAAAGCTTACTTATGCATGACAGTGGGTCTAAATTTCCTGCTTTTGCCTCTTTGCAGTTGGATTTGTCATCAGCACCATTCACTGTTCTTTTAGATCCAGGCTAAGAAAGAAAAGAAGTACTGTAATAAAATCATTTCAGACATGAACACACATTCATTTTTCCTGCTAACAGGAAATTTCATGTACAGTGGACATACAATGCTGAGACTTTGTAAAATATTTAGAAAAATTAAAATAAATCAGAAGTCTGATGCCACTAATTGGGGTTACACTCACCTTTCCTTCTTGTAACTCAGAATGCTCTCCCATCAAATTATGATGTATTAAAATGAAAGACCAGTTATGAAGTAACTCAGCCTATCAGCAGACATTAAAAAAAAAGCTAAATAGGGCTGTCCACAATCTCTCAGAAAAAACATACACACTCCCAAAGCCATGCTAACATTACTGATGTTACCACATGAATGGGAATAGAAAAGATAGAGAAACAATTCCTGGAACAAGAGGTACAGGGAAGAAAAACTGTTGAAATTAAAAGAAGAAAAGATGTTTTACAATGTTTAGACAGTACTAAAATCTATAGAAAATAGAAGTCTTCATGTTTAAGAGCAAATACACTTGCTTTATGCTTTATATAATGACAACCTTTGATGACTATTGAGATCCTTCACACCTTTACTCAGCTACAGCTCCCATTAAAGTTGATGGGTATTTTGTCTGAATAAGGGGATTTAGGTTTATGCATGGAACAAAGTCCAATTCAAAAAAGACAACTGATTACCAACAGTATTGAAACAGAAACTGGAATGATAATGAATTCAGAGCTATTGGAGACTGCAAGAAAAACTGTTCCAAGATAATAACTACTGCAACGAAACAGCTTATTTGGCAGTGTCCACATGTTTAAATGCCTCTTTTCTTTCAAGTTTTTCTTTTGTTTCAGTATTACTTTCATTGACTAGTAAAACAGAACCTAGACCATAGGGAAAAAGCATCAGTATCACTGTCAGAGCTGTGAAATTATAACTAGAGGTATCTTCAAGAAGTGTATACTGTTTGTATAGTAAGGATACACAAGATCAAAAACTTGCTTGTATGAAAAAACGGTTGTATGAGCTAACCAGAACAGTATGTCTGCTATGGAGGAGACACGACACTTGCTTATACGCAAGTGTTGCAACCTCTCCTAAAAACACCGAAACCAAGAATACATACATGTTCCTTGCAGTTTTTTGTCTAGCAGCTGCCATTACCCTTGCACATCACTTACTGTTAGTTCATCCTCATCAGAATTGAAGAGATTGTCAAGGTCAGTATAAGAGACCACCAAGTCTGTTTCATGGAACAGGCTAGTTGATGCAGTGCGAGCATGAGCTGCAATACGCTGGGCATCTACAAAGATGAACAAATTACAGAAACACTGGTGATATGTATTTAAAAAAAAAAAAAAAAGCCACATTTCAAGAACTATTTCCACAACTGAAATATATGTTCTCAGTTCCACTCAAGTATCTTACACACAAGTGAGGTCCCTTCAATTTCATTACATTTGGATTTTATAGCCACCTTTTATTTGCAAGGTTCAACAAACTAAAACGCGTTTCCAAGCAGATTCTGAATTCTGAAGATACAGGGAAATACAAATCAAAGTAAAAACTTAATAGCCTATTAGAGTCCATTGACTATTCAAGTGATCATTAATACACCACAATTAAAAGGAAAAAAAAAGTCTCCTTACCTTGCTTGACAGAAGGACTAAACAGAGACATAGCATCCTCTCCTTCATGGGATAAAACGGTAACACTGGATGCACCATCCTCAGCCTATTAACAAAAAGGCAGAAAAGTTCACTTAAATCAATTTGTGGGAAGGACACTATCTCCTTATGGGAATTCTCATATGTATCGGAAGGATCAGGTTCTCATTAGCCTTCTAGCTCAGCAAGGTGTAGCCTGGGGGTCTGTTAATGGTATTTGCTCAGGGAGAAGGAAGCTTGGAACACAGACAACATACCAGCAACACACAGAGGAAGAGCACAGGTAAGAACATAAATCTTAGTTTTTGTGTTGGGGATAAACACTAAGTTTAAAAAGCAAGCTGTGGATTCTTGCTACAACACCTTACTGAAAAAACACTTGGTATCAAATGCTATATATTAACTATACTGGTAATTATTAATGAAACTCTTAATACAGGAGTGCATACACACAAGTAGTCCTAATAAGCCAACTTATTTCATATGCAAGCTCCCAATGCAGTTATATTTTCTCCTTTCCTGGGGGGAGAAGGATGGTACTTCTGTCTTAAAAACAGCCTCACATAGTTGGTACTTGCTAAAGTACAACGGAAAAAAAAAGTGCAACTCACTGTTCAGACAACTAGTCAGAGTTAACCTCATCTGCTCTTAACAATTCCACACATGAACAAAGCATTTGCCTTTTTCTTACTCTCTTCCACAAACATCTGCTATCACTCATTTCTAGAGAAAGGCTACTGAGCCCGATGGATTTTTGTTCTGATCCAGCCGCACAAGCCATAAACCTTACTGCAATAGCACCACCAGTGTGCCAAAAAGAAAATTTAGGTGTGTAGTTATTGCATGAATATTGCATACTTTCGTTGATTGTTTGCTTGAATAGATTTTTTTTAAAGGTACTTCTAAATATACAGAGAAGGATTTAAACTATATTTGGTGACTAAAGCAATTTCTTTCAATCTCATCACTGATTTGTATCCTCACTCCTTTACTCACCTTGTGTTTCTTCCCAGCTTCCCTCTCGATGTTCTGCCTATCCTTTTTACTATCAGGAAATAAGAATTCCACATCACCATCAACAAAGGCATAAGGATCAATTTCAGGTTCCTGGTCAGCTTCTGACACTGCTGCTGCTAGGTATTGGTTTTTACTCTGATACTGTTGCACCAGTTCATCCGAAACCTTTAAAGGCTTCCTACATTGCACCATTAATCTGCACAGAAGAAAAATAAAAGTCACAAAAATATTATATATCACTTGTGTGGAAATACTTATGCTATCCTGCAACCCTTCACAGAAGCAACTTCATCTTTCCTTCCCCTCTTCTTCCCTTCCACCCCAGCTTCAGAAAACATTTTGGGAAAGAGATGAAATCATTAGTCATGTAATACAGCCTCCTTACACACGTCAGATACAGCACTGTGACTCATTCTGACCATCTCTCCTTGAGCATTGTCAGCCCAGATAAAGATTAGTAATTCATCCCAGGCTGTAGCTGTCATTTATTATAAAGTACAAATACATTAAACAGTCTATAGCCACTAAAAGAAACTTACTAAGTTAAAAAATTACTTACTGCCATTCCCCATCCACATTCAAAACAAACGATCAGAAAGAAGTGATTAAACCTGAATTTTCCGTATTTTAAGAATCTAATGCCTGAACATCTAATTCAGCATAGAAAGGCAGTATGCCAACCCTTCCAATACCCTCTGTCTAACACAACAAACAATGCAGACCAATACTCTGTTGTACACTAAGTCTGGCTATCCATTAATCCCAAGCAATAGCTACACCAACGCCACTACATTTAATAGTCATTTACATCACCTCTATAAATACCAGATGAAGGTCACAACACACCAGTATCTAATTATCTAATGAGAATAAACAAACGTACATTTGCCATTGTCAGTATTTTTGTTTTCATCACATTTGGAGCCAAAAATTGAGTAGATAAGTACACAGAAATAAAGTTTTTGCAACATTTATTGGTTTCACAGATGTAACATTGCAGCAGCAAAAAGAAATACTGGCAAATTGAAAGCTATGTTATGAATGTTAGCTATACATATGCCCCTCCATCTTCTGCCTCTAAACAATTTTATTTATCACAGTGTACAAGAGGTACCATGTGAGGAAGGTATTCCTTCAAACAAGACAACCATTTCAGCTGTGTCAGACTACTGTAGCTGCACAATTTCTTCTTGCTCAGAGACTCTCCTCCTCCCAAACAGGAGCAGAACAACCAGTGAGAAGCATTCTCTGAGGAGTTTGCACATTTTAAAAAAAAAAAAAGGGCATTTTTGCAAGGATGAAGATAAGAGAGATACTTCAAGTCCAAACACAAGTTCCAACACATCTATTCTTTCCTTTCTCAAGCTGCTATCCAAAAGGAAATGCTATCCTGTAAGAAACTGATGTGTCTCACGACTAGTCGGGCTTGATTTTGACAGCCTAGATGCAGACACTACCTGGAGTTCAAAACGAGGCTTTCATTTCTCCTGAGAGACCAGAAAGTAAGAAAAGCACAATACAGAACAATTCAAAGACTTCAGCTTTGAAATCCTGCATATAAAGTGCACAGGAATTCCTGAAGACTTCTCCTCACTGCCTTGCACATCCCTGTCAACACAAGTAGCATGCAAAAGGACACACAGGCAGTTTTACTTTGTCAAGCCTTCCTAGAAATAAGCTTTCCAAAGAAACATCTCATAGCCAACAACAGTGTCAAATCCACCTATGCTGGTCACGGTAACATCCTCAATAAAATCTTCCAGTAGGCATTAATGCCACCACTACCACCCCCAAACAACAGCGCAATGAGCGTGGCTTTATGTCAAGAACTATTGGCATTTAGATATGGAGTAGCGCTTGATAGAGCCGAAGATTTCCTCCTTTCTAAATCCCACAAAAATTAACATGGGGGTGGAGGCAAGAGATGGAAAACAACTTTCTAGGAACAAGGAGTTAAACACCAGGAAAAATACAAAGCAAAAGCAAGCAGCAGTTTCCAGTATTTTTTGACCAGCAAAGAGGAAGAGAAATTAATAGCAAGATGCTCTGGGGGAAAATATATGTGTACACACACATATTCAGTAAATTGTTAAATCAAACTATAGGCCATACAAGGAAAGATCATTTCTTGAATAGAAAAAAAGGAAATTCTGAAGTAGAGCATATCTTTGGCTGGCTGAAATTAATTCAAGAGGAAAAAATGCTGAAATCCTATATGCACATCTTGAAAAAGCTGAGATTCATTAGCTAATGTAAACTCTTAAACAACAGTTAACACAAAAGATAAGGCTAAGAACATGTGTACAAGAACAGATCAACAGCTACAGTATATCCATTTCTTCTCACAGCTTTCCTACGCAGCAAATTCAATGTGACTGCTATCAGAGGCTTTCCACTGCCAACACTGAAACAGAAAATCCACATAAATTTTCAGTTTTGTGAATAGCTCCTTCAACTCCTGTACCGTAAACTAAGCACGCTATGTCCTGAGGACAGGGGTAGGCAGGGGGCAACTCTGTAAATCGATACTGGTCCATTGAGTCTCCTTTCACCTGAACAACAACAATTATTTTTGATCTAGAATTTTTTTTAACAGCAACTGGGTTGACAGAGGTAACTCTTGGTGCATTCACAATGCATTTTTTTGTTCATGGATGACACCCCTAAACCAAAGTTTGTCGCCTCTGCATCAAAGCCTCAACCATGTTAAGTTTACACTGCTGTTAACAGCCCTGTCAGCACCTGTTGCTTCCCATTACTACTCTTCTCCTGCAGCATTCCTACTTCAAGCTCTTCAAGCTTCCTCACAAGGAAGCAAGTAAAGATGGATGCCAAGAATTTCTTAAGCAGTACAACACCAAAGGAGACAACCCAGAGGGCCAAGTGGTTGGATTTTTTGCTTTGTTGTGTTTGTAGGTTTTTGTTTTTATCTTTTGTCAGTGGTGGTTGTTTCGGGGTTTGGGTTTTTTTTTTTTT
>VXAL01011654.1:249915-260057 GCA_013399475.1 Chauna torquata
GACATACACAAATGAGCAGCCCTATCCCACAGGCAGCTTTGCTGTTCAGCACATACTGCTCAACTGGTGGCAAACAAGCAGCTCAATAGAGCAAACATTAACTACAAAGCTTAATGATATTGGACTTTAGCTGCACAATAAACTCCACACCATTTCAAAGGTTAAATAGTTGGTTTCTATATGGCTTTGGTAATTTAAAAAATCATTCTAAGAACATCCCCTGCATCAATTGCCTATTAGAGGAGGAAACAAAGAACTATTTCCAGACTTTCTGCCTAATTTTGTTTTGACATATTAGTTCATCAATGAGAAGAAAGTTGAAGTCACATGTACACTGAAGTGTATGCACTGTACACAGTGCCACAGCTTGTATTTTGATGGTCATACTATGGACGCAAAGGAGAAGTTTCAATTTTCAGAGGATACTAAAAAGCACTAAGTATTTCATTTAACTTTAATAGTTGTGCTGACAACCAAGCTATTAAAAAGTTTACATGCAAGAACTTGCCACAAGATTGTTTCAGCAGTAAACTAAGCTAGGAGAGCTCCTAGGAATTACAACAGATGAGCATATTATGTGGGGAAAGTGTAAGTCATTAGATGGAAATCACAATTAAAACTAGAATTTAAAAAGACAGCATGCTATAAGCATGCCTACTGATCAGAAAGATTGTCTGGTGTCCAAAATATCAAACTGAAGTGCACTTCGCTATAGAAAGGGAAGGTTAAATAAGATGGCAGTTAAAGATACGCTCATTTCAGAACATTATTCAAATTCATGCAGAAGAATAGCAGTAAGTGCACTGTGTCTTTTTGAAGACTATTTAGTCATCATCCCCACCCCACCCCCCCTTTTTAAAAAAAAAAAAAAAGTGCGGTGGATTGGAGGAGAGAAACACAACATCAGCTCAGACCTCCCAAATATTTTTCATTTCAATTATAGTTTCTCAACATCTGAAGAAAAAATCCTCCTACTTAATAGAAATTGTACAAAGTAAACCACAAAAAATCCTTTTATGAGAGGGAGAGGAAGAGACGCTTTTGTCTTCTAGTCTTTCTTAAACAGAATAACGGTAAATGTTCAACCTGATAGTAGTAATAAACCAAAACGAGTTGTTGATTCATTTTAAGAAGGTGTTAAGCCACAATTTCACATTAGACAAGTGATATCCACAAAAGTGCTCTGGTAACCTGGAGGTTACAAATATTTTATTTTTGATTAGCCCTCTTAGCTGTCCAAACCAGTCAACTGCTCTGTAGCATACATTTATGTCAACACATTCAACAAATATATACACATATTGTCCTCCTATAACAAATTTTCTTCCCTCCCTCTTCACACCACATATAAAATGGAGAGTTTTCCTTACATGAATCAAAAAATTACGAGATGAACTAATGGAAACAATGGTCAGGAAAAGGCAATTTTCATACCACACACAAACAGCAAACTTTCCTCAGTTAACACCTCCTTGATACTACCACCATCCAAAATCAAACTGTTTTAGAAGGCTGTTTGCTCTCGTTACTGATGTCCTATTTCACATTCTTCACAGCATTCTTCTGAAACAGTAAAGTTCACTTTTACTGATTACCCCCTTCTGTCTCTCTGGTGCTCTTGGACAAGCTCACTGTGAGGCAGGAGTCTGGAAGCACGATCGGAATACAAAAGCCCTGCAAATTTTAGAACTCTGAAGAAGCGGTATCTCCACTCTTCTCCATTTCGTTCAAGTCAGATGTTCTAAAGTATATTTGCTACTTACAGATCTTTAGCCAAATTTATGAACGAAGGATTACTAATGAATTGACCTTTGCTAAACTGATGTTTTTTGGTTTGTTTTTTTTTTTGCTAGAACACCAATTTTGAATTTTTTGATCTCTTTCTCAATGGAGAAACATATAGCAGTAAAAACTACATTTTCAAGATCACTTTAAAAGAATGTGTATTTTCCCCCTTCTTCCTTTTCACATCTAGCTGGCCATACCAGCAAAGCACTAGTAAGCGTCAACTACCGAAAGGGTGAAATATGTTTACCATGCCATTAAAAATATCTTCCTAATGCACAATGAACCTCTACAATAAACTATGCAAAGAAACAAGTCACAGTCAAGCCAGCACTTTGGACTACAATTTTTCCCCCCCATTACTTCAATTACACAAAGGAAAAATCCATTCCTTAGTATTACGGCTTAGAAGCATCTTTTTAAAAAAAATGTTACTTGCTTTCATGGGCTTTCTTTCTGTCATCATTTGACAGCAAGCCAGCTATAGAAACAGACTGATGCAAAACTGATTTATACAATCAAATCATACTTCCTATATAAGCATCAGAATACAAGGGAAGTTGAATAAGCAAAGCAGTGTGAAATTGCTGCTGTATACAACATTGTAATAATATGATAGTAACACTGAGTGAAGTTCTCTTTTAAAGGAGGAAAAAAACAGATTTTTAAATCCAAATACTTTAGATTAAATAAAATCACTCAAAGTAAGAATTCTCCAGTTAACCTACTGAAAGGGCCTTACAAAAACAAATGAGAAGCAACAATTTACGCTTAGAAAGGTGCTGGCTACAATTCAAATATACCAACTTAAGAATCCAAGTAACACAACTTATGTCATAGGGTTGTACCTAATCTACACTCACTGAAAAGACTCTGGATATCCAAACTAGTTGCAAAATTTCATCAACTGAGACACAAGCCAAAACACGAGTTACTGTCCAAAACACCACACTCAAAATATTCAGCACCCCTACAAGTTAGCTTTTGAAGTGCTAACCCTCTACCAGCACCACAAGCAAAGGTTTTACGCTTCCTCTACCCAGCAGAATTTTCTTCTAAGTATTAAAAACCTGCAAGTATTACCTTTTTGTAAGCATGTAACTATCCTTGCTTATGAAGATAACAAGGTAACAAGTTTCCGTCAGTATTTGCTAGCTGTAAGTTTCACTGGTGTGGAGACCTGTTACATAGTCGTAAGGAAAGAAAAGCTGAAAAACTTTTTCACTGCATGTTTCCCTAATATCCGCCTCCACACTGTCATTGAGTAATATTGCTAATTAGAGCAGGTGTTGTTACACCTTAACCTTAGTGATCCTGGACTCATTGCTCATAATATGCAGGTATATTATGCACGTGACAGTGTACCTGACACCAACATATTAAAATCCATCACTATGACAAAGTATTTTTCACCTTACTCCACATATATTTCACATGCATATTTGTCAGGAGAAACAGGGAAAAAAGGAAAAAAAGTTAACCATCACCTTCAAGCCAGCACTCACCCCAAGTCACAAGCTGCAGAAGTTTTACAGAGACTGCATGAGCAGTTTTTGCATAATGCTCAACAGCAGCTTTGCTAAAGTGGACACATCTCCAGCACGGAGACAGAGGACAGAAGAATGCTAAAGCACCAATGCACCCCACAGCAAGGAACACTCACAATGCTTTCTTATTACATATACAGGAACACAAGTATCCCCCACAGACAAGTTAAGCTCACTCTACTGATGTCAGTAGCAAAGTTTTTAAGAACGCATCCTTTTTTTTTTTCTCTTTGTTGTAGTAGTAATAGTTAAATGGTTTAAGGAAGCAAATTGGTATTTAAAAAAATGCAAACCGCCAGCTGAACTATTTTTCAAAGTTCACTTTGCCGAATACTTGCAACTGGCAGGCTTTTTTGCATAACTCACAGTATGATAACTGGCTCATATGCTGGCTTCCATTGTATTAGATGTAATGAGACACCCGATGCTGACATCAGCACAAACCAACCAACTCACAGATCTGTTTGGAGACAAAGATATGACCTATAAGGCACATACACAGAGAACTAGACAGCACAAAAGTCTCTGCTGCCATGACTGTTGCTGTTTTTACCATAGAGGATCAACGGACCAGCCATCATTACACAGACCGTTCTTCTTATTCCTTAGAGCTCTCCTGCGAGCTCAGCATGGAGCTAAGGTTAGCATTGTGTTTATACATTTATCCCTCACAGAAGTGTGAGGGAGACTGTTCAGCAAACAAAAAACTGATTAACTTGATATATGACAGATACAAGGAAAACTCTTTAAAGTAAATTAACAAGATTTAATAGACAGCAGAAGGAAAAAGCTGCATCTTATAGCTCACCATTTCAAAGATGCAACTTGAAGGTCAGAGGTACATTGAAGCATTCCCCTATCCAAGCATTAATCAAAATGTAACCATTTCCTCCGGACTGCGTCTTGTACATAATTCATATTCAACTGTTCTCAAGCTTGAAACCATCTACTACCAGTTTAAAAATGCATAGGTAACTGCTTAAAACAAATGAGAAAAAAAAAGAACCTATCTAACAAAATAACTGTTGATCAAACCAGTGAGAGACCACTGCCTTCTGAAATTTGACGAGGTGTCCTACTTTGAGGTTTGAGTTGCAGAAATTACTACAATCAAGCTTCACTGTCACAACAAAAACAACCTTTGAGGTTGTTGGAGGATAAAATAACATTTCACTAACTTCTGTCTGCCTCTAGCTATGTTGAGGGAGAAATAGCCTTATGGGTTTTTTTGGTATTATGTACAATAAGTAGCTTCCTAGGGAAGGAAAAAAAATGATTGAGTGAAGTCAATATTACTGATCAATTACCATCTCTGAACAAGTCTCCTTTTGACATGCCCCCAGGCAACAACAACCCCTGACCATCAACAAGACTGTTATCCAAGGCTTGATATGAGAATTCAGATATAGCCAGTAGCAGCCATTCAAACATATCTCTAGGGCAAAGACAGAACTTCTAGAATGTACAGGCTGAAGAGAGAGAAAAAAACACATTTTTTTCCATCTGATATGCATAGATGTACACCCACAAAACTGTATGTTCCCTTTTGAAGTGATCTTGGGAAGACGCTTCTGTAGGGGATAAAGAGATTCTTGAAGGTTGCCATATTTCAAATCTCTGAGGGTTGATGACTGAGGTGTGTTCCTGTTGCTGTACATCCATTATTCATCGAAACTACAAATCACAAAAAAATTACCAAAACCCATCAAAATACTGACCTCTCCCTAACAGGCTTAGTTTCATGCCAAAGGAAGCCAGAATCAAAGTTGTTAATGTTGCCCTGGCATACTTCTAACTACAGCTCTTTCAAGCCCCACTTCTGGAAGAGAAGCCTGCCTGCAGGCAAGGAAGGACATGCCAGCAGCAAACTGCTCGTACCCCTCTGTTCCTCCCTCGCTCAGTTCTTCAGGACAATTCCTCTCCTACTGAGTAGAAAAGTTCTAAATGAGGCAGCACCTCAACCATCAGCAGTAAACAATTTCCAATCAATTTTGCAAGTAACAAGCCTGTGCCAGGAAGTAATTTATCTTTCCCATTGAAAATGAAACAAGCAATCATTGGGAGAACAGGGCAATGTGAATTACTAGCAGAAATTGTCCACCAATGAAAAAAATCCATTAGGTCTATGACAAAGGTCAGATAACATTGTTTGGGTTCAGCCATAACTCTTTCTTATATGAGGTTCACATTAAGATTTTGTGTAACAGGGAAGAGAAAAAGTGCAGGTGCAGGCACTCCTCAGCCATCTCCTCCACAATCTAGCTGATTAATACCTTTATCAACTTCTGGTCATATAAGAACCAAGCAGATTAACACGCTGTAAGAGATTATAATGTCCCCTTTTAATTAAGAGGAGACAAAACCATGCCTGCTAAAACCATGATGTCAGGTACATCTACACATTGACATAGGTAACAATCTCACGAGTGATAAGCATTTACTTGGAAAAACATAAAACAGCAAGCTGTGTAGAACAGACTCTCTCTGGAAGGGCAGACATCCACAGGTGAACAAAGCAAATATCCAAAACAATTGCAAAGACGTGCCTGGGAGACTCTAATCCTCTACTCTCTCTCCCTTATACACTAGGAGAGGTTAAGAGTTGATGAGCACCTAGGATGACGTGTGTTTATCTACCCGTGCAAAAGTGTAAATCTCTAAAATATAAATACACACTGATCTAGTAGTTCAGCTACAAAACACTGCTACTTTCAAAAGCTACCTTAGTACTAAATCACTTTAGATAGATTCAAGACAGAAGGCAAAGAAAGTTGTTCAAACAAAATTTTGATGGCCAGCTGGAGCAGAAATGCAGTCTCCAAATGGCTTAACTTGTATTTGACCTTAAACACACACAAAAAAACATAATATACTTGTCTCATTTTAATCCTACCAACAAACAGTATACAAAATTTACACAGATACTTTCACACAAGTGTTGGTCTTCGCTTAGGACAGGCCCAGGCCAAAAACACCATTTAGTCTAAGTTACATCTCAGTCATACAAAGGATATTCCCTGCAGGTCAAGACTGAGGTTATTCACAGGGCAAAAACAAGGAAACGATAAATACGTTGTAGGTTGCTTGATATTTCAGTGTAAGTAACATTTAAGATGCAAAGTTTTTTTTTCCAGGACAGACAGGAATACCAGCAGCATCCCAATTTTGAAGTCAACTATTCAAACAAATAAACATTATTTTAGTACGTCATTTCTTTTCCAGATCATACTATTTTGTACAAAAATCCCACACACTGTTTCAAGTCAACTTCCTCAGTGGCACTTCAAATTCATATTTTTTCTTCAGCTTATCCACAAACACAGACAGCATTACCAACTTCTGGTTACCAGGTCACCAAACCTTGGTCTCATTTTACACTTCAGTAACCTGAATACTGCACGTTATTTGAAAGGAAATTAGAGTGATGTGACTTTTTTTCTAGAATCGGTGTAGTCTCACCAACAGACTTACACAGATCGTTCAAAAGCTTAATTTCATCACATCGCAAGTAAACATTTTCAAAATAAAGTGCCAAGTTTGAAATACAACAATATTGAGAAATACAAATATTGTCAGTCTTTCAAAAGTGGCAAGTCTAAGTTCGAAAGCAAGTACAGCTTCAGAGCACGGGGAAAGAGAGAGAGAAATCATAAAAACTGAAGGTTTAAAGACTTGCCCCAAACCAAGAAGCTAGTTTCAGATACCTTCTTTTGAGGACTTCTCACCAACAATTTGACTTCCAATCTAAACAACTCCATATGGTTCAAGAGTTGCCTAGATGTCTACAATTTTTATTACATAACAAAATGGAATTTAGTATTTGAATTTGAAAGTTCCAGTTGCCCAAAGAAGGAGATCTGATCAAAACATGTTTAAGGCATC
This sequence comes from Chauna torquata, assembly GCA_013399475.1. Classification (NCBI taxonomy): domain Eukaryota; kingdom Metazoa; phylum Chordata; class Aves; order Anseriformes; family Anhimidae; genus Chauna; species Chauna torquata. Next base: position 257,130 of record VXAL01011654.1, read on the forward strand.
ACTTCTGAATCACAGGCATAGCTTTGGGCACAAGAAGCCCAAAGGAGCTGCCAAAATTCATAAGTTTATTTGCTTGGTTGTGTTCGTTTGGTGGTTTTTTCCCCTCCAAAAAGAAAGAAAAAAGCAGAGAGCAACAACTTGTTTCTTGATTAGCTAGCAGTCTAAGATCACCTAAGCACAGGTAGCAGTTGTTTGATCAGTGCATTGCTGCAGTAATTTGGCTTTTCTGGGAGTTCTTTCCACTATCACCATAAAATCAGAGTTGTAGATTGTGAGAATACATTTATCTTATCTCATCTCTAGACAACCGTCTATCTTGTACAGATTTTTGCAAGGGCTGGCAGGAGAATGCCCTGAGTAATAGCACCCTTTCACTGACCAAAAGAAGGTATTAATTTCTTCCTACCTGAGAGATCATGATGAATAAGATCAGCAAAGTTGGGGTCATCACCCCACCAAAATATCCACAGCTCCCTGCGTCCAGGTCTCTGGTCTCGACGCCAAACACTGAGTACATCCGCCTTCAGACAGCGACTGAAACTGCTCAAAATGGGGTCCTCTTCCGTGACCGGAAAGAGAATTGGGGCAGATGTTGGACCCTGCCATACGTATCGCTTCCATTTAATCCCAGTTAGATCAGCCTAAGGGAAGGAAAAGAACAACTGTCAGACTTTGGGGTACATTTCCAACAGAAACACCCAGCTATAACAAGATGATGGCACAGGAAGAGGCAGGTGGAAGGAAGAAAGGAAGGATTATTCCAATAAAACTTAACAGAGAACATACTTGCAAGTTTTCTGTACCTTAGAAGATAAACTGGAAATAATCAGGTACCCTGTTTTAAAATCTCCTAATATTGCAGTAAAGCAAGAGCTGTTCGTTTTCACTGCAGCTTTAATATTACAGAGAGAAAAGTCAGATTTGATTTAAAACAAAAGTGAAAAATGAGCGACAATAATGTAATTATTTGCAGACTACAACCATCCAATCTTCTAAGCACTCGCCTTAGCAAATGATTTTTCACTTTATGCTTACTTATCCATACACTGCTTTTTAAAATCCAAGATTACTCTAAGGATATAGGTAATACAGCAAATCTAACTCAAGCATACATTTTTCCAGTCACCTACTACTCCAGAAGATTTCACAAGTTTTTCCATTGTAAAATACTCTCTATATCTTGCACAGGAAGCTTCTCAGGTGCCCTCATTTTACTCTAAGCTATCATGCTTTTCATTTCTCACACCACATTTTAAGAATTTAAATCCTGTTTCTCTCATTACATTACACATCATTGGTTAAGATCCACTAAATCCCCTTCTGGGCAAAGACTCACTTGACTTTATAAAGTGAAAGAGCTACCACCATACCCAGTGGGAAAGAGACAAATTCCTGGACTATCCACAAACCAATACTGTACTAAGTTTTAACACTAAGTTTTTTCCACTTGAGCACAGGCACCTTAAGGTGTTTTGGGGAGGCATTGCCCCTTGGTTCTGTCTGAGAAGGGAGAATGAAGCTTAGCTGGCATTTGCTAAGAAGCCACTAATTTTTCTCTTCCTAATAAGCACACCTAAGATTACTGCAACACTTAAATCTAACATGGCAGCCTTCCTACCTTCAGAAGGAGAAGAAATTTAGAGGAAAGGTAGGGAGTCTGCAACAGTTGATACTCTAGACAGACTTTACGATTTAAAAATGCACCAGTAGCATGGAGCTGCAGGCCTGATGCAGTCCGCAGACATGTTCAGGCCGTCCAGATTCGCCTCCCTCCAAAAAGACCAGTACAACTGCTTGGCACGGGCTTTTACTTATAACGATCTCTAGCACAAGAAATACCAGGCAGTCATCTAATATCAGTTAATTCGCATTAAAAAGCTGATGAAGCAGGGCAGCACGGCCAGCAAAAACTGCATCACAGTCCAGTTAAATCACATTTAGTCTGGGAGCTACCAAAATCAAAAATCCGAACGATTTCGTACTTGGGTTAAAAAAAAAAGGCTACAAAATGGTGCACAACAAAACACAAGACACCACTGCTTCACAGAGCGTACCACCAAAAGCAGACCTCCAGAATAAAAATAAGCAATCGAGGAGATCACTTTAAAAGCAAGGAAGAAGGGAGGTTCGGCGGAGATTTGCCCGGGATGTCAGCGGTGGGGAGAGAAAAGAGAAAGTTCGCCGAGATGTGGGGCTGAAAGAAAGAGGGGCAGCAGATCCCCCCACCTCCTGCTACAAACACCACCTTCAGTAGCAGAGATAGGAAGGTTAAAGAGACAGCAGAAAAAGTTGCGGGCGAGGAAAGAGAAGGAAAACGCAAGTCGCAGGGAGCATACTACCCAGGAAGAAAGAGGAGGGAGGGGCAACGTTAGACAGACAGCGGCGGAGGGGGGGAACCAGAGGGGCATGGGAGAGTTGGCTGGTTCCAGGCAGGGCCTACTCTGAGGACTCATCCAACAGAAGCTATGCTAAAAATGGCTGCTTTGCTTCCACTGCCCCTGCCTCCCCTCCCCCAGGCCGTCTCCCGCTCCCACTCGTGCAGGTCGCGCGTGTGCGCGGCGGTGGGCACTCACCAGGCAGAAGAGGTTGGAATGGCAATCCTCCAGGCTGGCCCCGTTCGGCACGAAGCAGGAACTCATCCTCACAGCCACAACCCACACGCCATTATCCCACAGCCTCCGACAAGAAAGAAAGAGACAGACAGAGAGAGAGAGACAGACACCGAGGGGGAACGGGGGGAGGGGGGACGAGGCACACGCACAAATAATAATACAATTAAATAAGGGATTTACATACGTACACACACACACACACACACACACGAAATAGTGGCAGGATAAAAAACCCAGGAGGAGAGGGGTATAAGAGAAGCGTTTAAAAAAAAAAAAAAAATAACGATTTTTTTTTTTTTTTTCAAAAACAAAAAAA
>VXAL01011654.1:267528-279826 GCA_013399475.1 Chauna torquata
ATTACATATATGGGTTAGAAAACTTCTCTTCTTCTCTCCCTCCCCCCTAATCCTAGAATTGGTCTTTTCTGTTATAAAATCTTCACCACCAAATTCACCCTGAGTAAAATTTTATGTGGCAACATAAACACAACCAAAATGTGTCCTTCAACAATGTAACTTAAATGTTGATGGAATCATAACTGCATTACCCCCTCTCCAATTAGCAGCAGCTTTCTTTATGTTTGCTTATGAAGCGTAAACTGTTCACTTGTTACTACAAAGACCTTCTGTAAAGGACTTAAAAAAAACAGCCACAGCAATTAAAGTGACAACAGCAGAGGTGGATTGGTCACATTATGACAGAAAATACCCAGCTGTGTCTTTCCAGCAAAAAGATACACCAACTATCTGAAATACTATGACAAAATTTTGTCAGTCTACATAATACTGATGGATATTCTGGCAAAAATAGGGATTTCCAAGAAAGGAATATGCTAATAGAGAACTAAATCAAACCTCACGGACCAATTTTTTTTCCCACCCAATCAGGATTATCACTCATCCTCTTTACCCATGCAAATTTCCTTTTTTGCTACAACTATAGATACTCTAACTGGTCAGAAATTCTCTAAAATCTAAGCAAAATTGGCTTGTTTTTTGTCACCCAAAATAAGCAAGGCAAGAAATAAACCAATAGTGTGCAGACAAGTAAATTAGATTTTTAAATTATTTACTTTAGTTGTGTTGAAAAACATTCTAAGAGTTAATTAAGACCATAAGTCTCATTACACCCTGGCTATTACTTATAAAACACTAGCCTCTGTTACACACATCTGTCTATGCTGCTGGTTCCTGCCTGTTCTGCTTCACAACGGTAATAACATGTGGAGTTATTTGTAACACACGCACAGATTTCTTTTTTTTTTTTTTTTTTAAGATTATTTTAAACATATATTTAAATGATTTTTTTTAAAGTTTGAAAAGTAAATGTTTCAGGCTAGGTTTTCCTAATCAAGGTTATAGGGACTGAACATCTGAAGTGATAAATAGATTTGATTTCTAATACAGCAAGAAAGACATTGAGAAAATAACTGACATACAGAATCTGCCACTGCGGGGGGTGGGGGGATACCTGTCTGTAGAATCCACCTACAGATATGTTCTTGGAGAAAAACTGATGAGAAAATTATCAGGAAGATTTTCATTGCTATTTCTTTTCTGGAAGTTTTTGCCTCTCATAACAGCACAGACATGGCAAGTGATATGTATCAGAATTCATCCATGCATTATATTTTGCACATCAAATTTAACTGATTACCTATGACTTTTTAAGCAAATACAGGAATGCAGAAAACATGACAGCTGTTATATGTATAATATATGGGCACTTCACTCCTTGCTTTACATTTAGAAAGAACTGCAGATAATGAGTTCAAGCATTATATTGAAAAAAATTTCATTTGCGAGTTCAGAATTATCTCTGGCTCCTTATCTGTTATGTGAACCAGAACTTACAGGTAGCTCACAACATGTGTCTTCTAAGCTGTGTTTGTCTCCAGAGTAATAGCCGTAAATGGGCAAAAGCTTTAATGTCTTCTTTATATCTTCAGCCATAATGTGTTTCATAAGCTGAGAGCTTGCAGAGTTAAAGCAGTTCCTGCAAAATACAGAGGAAAAGAAGAAAAAGAAGAAAAAAAACAAGATTAAGAAATACAAAAAACTGCCTTTTTCCTTCCCTCAATTCCCAGAATTCATCTTCAGATTTCCCACCTATAAATTAGGTAAAATATTTTTAGACTTTAATATTACCCTTCTGTATGTTTCGTCTGATAGAATTGCTTGACAACAAGCATCTCTCTCTCTGGGAGTATTGTGCAGTGAATTTACTCACATCAGGAAGTATGTGAGAAAGGCGTCTAGTTTTAAAGTTTTCAGATTAGACACCAATGGCATATGCTTTGGTATGACAGCATCAGCAAGACACAACCTTTAGCCATTCTGCAGTTTTGTGGCCACAAGGACTACCTTTTTAAATCAATAGCCACTAGAAACTTGATACTGCCAAAAGTTTTGAAATCAGCAGGTTTTGACAAACCAGTAATAAATCCTGAGCACTAAAAAAAAAAAAAAAAAAAGTATGTTGGAGCAGTATCTCATAAATACAATGATTCTTTGCAGATGTTTGCTATTTAATGCAAAGGAAAGAATGTTTTATTCCATCTGGCCAAGTGGTATCAGACATCACTTTTACTAAAGACAATGAGTGCAAGACTGTTCAACCACAACAGGTAAATTCCTTGACATTAGGTTGACAAAGTCATTTGAGATTTTGTAATATATGTTCCATAAAATAATTACATTTTATTTTGTAGTTTATAAATATCTACTCACCAAAATACAGAAGCTAGTCAAGCATTCTTGTTTTTCAAAGAATAATATTCATTCATGTGAACAGTTCAATTTAAATCACTTAGGATTGCTTGCATATGAGTATTACTGGATAAAGCAAACAGCATCTTATTAGAATGTTTTGGAAACACAGGAACACAGGAATCAGAATTTATTTTGTGACTTGTTTTGCAGCCTTCTGGAAGTCATAGATACCACAGTGTGAAAGTCTAAAGCTTTACAATAACAAGCCAGAAAAGTAATAACTATAGCTATGTTATTGTCTTTGCTTGCTAATTTACTCATATTCGTCTCAGAAAGGGCAACTACCCATCACTAGGTCAGAAGGGAAAGTGCTGTAACAATTGCTTAATAAGATAGATGCCCATTGTTCCTCTGAAGTCCTAAGCTTTCGTATGCTTGGGAATCTAAAGCTTTGAGTCACTCGTTATATACCCCAAAGCAGCCAGGTTTAGAAAGCATTAAGTACTAGAAATACTGCCTGCTTTCAAACACAATGGGCCTTTCTCTTCGCAGCAGTCTTGCAGGACTCTATAATGAGATAGAAAAGAGTCCAAATGTGGAAGACTTGAAAGCTCGGTCCCAGAATGATTACAAAATGGAAGTAAATGTTAAGTTGCAACTGCAATGTAGACATGGAGTTGGGGTACTAGCTGGAGGTTGAATCAAATCACCACTATTTAATATTGTATTAAAGAAAAATTAGAATTCTATGATCTGACCAGTATAAAACTAGGTTCTACGAGTTCACATATCAAAAGCTCTAACATGCTTAGTTAAAAAAAGTCTTATTTAAATAACTAACCTTCTGGAAGATTGATTGGTGTTTGTAAAGTACTAGGTACAGTCTGAATATTATCACATTTCACAAAAGTGTAACTTTGCAATGTAGTTCCAGTAAGGTTGCAGACCTTATAGAACTTGCAGAGCAGGAAACTAGGGAGAAAGCAAAACACTTCTCATGCCATAAAGACCTAAAAGATTCAGCGAAGAAATCGATGGAAAGTGCACTTCCCCTAAAATGCAGATAACTGTGTAGCCACAGTACCTGCAGTGAAAAAGCCAAAAGGCTGTACAAATGACAAGACAATACGGCAGCCGTACAGCGAGACATTCCACTGACATATGGATCCTGAAAATACAAATTTCTGGATTACAGTACCTGGAAGGACAACAGAGAATGAAAACCCACTTCTGTCAGGTAGAGTGAGAGTCTACGTCAATAAGAATCACATGCTCATGTTATTACTCAACAGATGTACTTGAACTAGAGAGATAAAGGGGTACTTAAAGAATGCATGGAAGGTATGTGCACACTGTTTTGCTTCTTATGCAATCATTTTCGTAGTAGAAGAAGTGCACATTAGCTGGGATTCCGAATACCTTATCCTGTAGTAAGTGAAGAAAACTTAGCAAAGGAAATATTGTCAGTACACAATCATCGGTTTATTACAAGAAGATGGAAAGACAACCTTGATAAAGCACAAGCACAGATAAAGCCAAAATACATATGAATTAGCATATAGTAAGCATACTTACCACCAAAAAAATTGTAAGTAAATCTTTCTCTTGAGGAAGGCTTTAAGACTATTTTCCTTTTTTTCAAACCTACATACCTGTGAAGTCCAATAAGTGAATATTTTCTTGCAAATAAAGTGGTCATCTTCACTTTTTGGCAACTGCAGTTAAGAACTGCCTTAAAAAGAGATCTTGTAAGTAGGTTTTATTCCAGTGAGTAATCTCCTCAAAGACTGAGAAGAAAACACGAGCTAAAATTACTTGCACAATCATGTTTCATAACTGTACCTAGCCAGTGGCATTGGTCCTTCCCTTTCCCAAGTGCAAAAATGCACAAACTTTTCTCTGTCTTTAACTAAGAGGAAAAAAGTCTGCTTATACTTGGATACTTACAGAGTTTGGAGGAGCTCAAAACAATGGAGCACTATGTGCCCCACTCATCACATAGAACCTGAAAAAAAAAAGGAAAAGAATGTACAAAGTACGTAATTACTGTTTCACAACATAATTTCATTATTAATACATCCCCTAAGACAGCTTGCACAGTATTGCAGTTTAATTAGATGTTAACTGGAAGGGGTTTGAATTTATGAGGTAATAAATATATTTTGGACCAATAAACTCCAAGGTTGAAGTGTTTATTTATCTATAATACAAAGATTATAAAGTTGATAGGAGACAACCACAGGTTGTGCTGAGATGCCTATTGTTTATGCATTTTAAGACTCTGAAAATTAATATTTTCCTCCTTTTGGGAGCTAGATCAGAAAGCCAAAATTGCTCTGGACACTACCGAACGGTTCCAGAAACTGTCCAGCAACTACATGTTCTCGTAGGCAGAGAGTATTAAAGTTTCAGATGTCATGTTTTTAAGTTTCATCCTTTGATCAATTTGTCATCTCCTGAACTATTATGTACTGCACATATACCTTCTATGCTATGCTTTCTGACAGTTGGGCGTGCCTTATTGTGATGGGAAGAAAGCACAGATTCCTTTGTAGGATAACCAGAGCCTTTACAAGTCCAACAGAGCCCCCCAGATCCCCTGAATACTCAATTCTCTCCATTTTCCTGCTTTTTAGATTCACCTGCCAGACTACACCACGTGGTGAGCACGCACGTCAATTTTAATGTCTCATTAAATTTTTTTCTTCCCTCAACATCATTCTATGAACTTTTTGCCTAGTACAGCATGTTAAGGATTTGGAAACTAGCTGTTCACCACTGTGAGGATTTATATCCCAAACAGCTGTGTCAAGAAGTTGGAGGAATCAAACAGCATAATCTATTAACTTGTCCTCTGGTAGTTTCAACTAGAGCTTTATAAATTGCCACAGAGTCCAGTCCATTTAAACTTCTCTGTTATTTCAAAAGTGTCAATGTGCCACACAGGCAAGACAGAAGACCAAATTTAGTTCTGGCACAAATGTGCATGACTGAAGTCAAAGACCAGGTTGCTTATGCCAAAGCTAAATTTAGGTCTGAGAGAGCTATAGAGAAAAAGGCAGAAAAGCTAGAGGAAAAGTCTATGGCACCCTCTCCTTGTAAGTGAAACAAGACTGACAAACACAAAGGGAACACTAGCCACATGACTCAGAGTGAAGACTGCTGTGTCAGTAATGGACAAAACCTTCTCCTGGGTGTGCCAGAAGAACGACAGCACACTGGGGCAGGAGCAAGGGGAGGAGGACAGGCGCCAGACACATCACATCTTAGATCTGTGGGTAAGGAAAAATCCTGCTTCTCTGAGCCCATCCACATTGAGTGACAACAGTATGAAACGTGTGCTACTGAGGGCTGTAAAGACTTAAAAATATACGAAAAGATGTTTATTAATTAGCTTAGGTGATCCAAATGTAATTGGCCACGGGTTCAGACAGCTTCCAGTCTGGCTCCACAGTTTCAGAGCAAAGGCCTCAACACCAAATCTTGAGAAGACTATACAGATAATTAATGGAAGATGATGATGACAGTCGTTTCCAAAGCTGCTGCTGTTTAATTCCCAGGCTTATACACTCTCTCCGAATGAAACAAGCAACAGAGCTAACTTTCCAATATTAAATCTCTAGGCAGTATGTTATTCATACAGCTTATGTAGATGTCTTTACCCTCTGGAAAAACAAAGTTTAAGAAAAATGGTTCTATCTTTGGGGAACAGTTTAAGTCTCAGGATAACTACATTAGGAAATCTAACTCTATTACTTTGTATCTTACATTTTATTACTAGATTGGTAATAGGAAATTACCAAATAAAATTGGTATTTTACTTGGTAATTTTTTTCTGTGGGCTTCGTCTAATATGAAAGATGGTGATCATCAAATTTATTCAAGTTTTCCTGTCAACAACATCATTAACCAAATCCCTCAATTTCAAAGTAAATAAAAGCATCTGGGTTTCTCGCACAGCAAGACTGACTTGCATATTTAAGCCTCATATATAGATGAATTTGCACTGGACCAAATTTGCATATTAATGAAGGACTAATTGCTCTTTGCAGTCAATTTTATGCAAATGAATTTACTCCTCTCAGTACAATTTTCATAATGTTCAGAAAGAACCAAAAAATGTAAAACTTTTAAAAAGTACACAAATGTGAGACAATCAAGGAAGAAATATCATAATGACATCAAACAGCTTTACATTAAATTGTATATAATTCATCTTTTATATTGTTGCTTTATTTTAACAGCCTCCCACAAAGACATGAACAATTCATAGAATAACTTCAGCATATTCCCCCTCCTCATTCTCAAATTTTAACAGCTTGTAACAGCCCGTTATATTATCTTCTTTCCAACCGGAAGGATGGAGCCTGAATTTTTAGGGGAAGTTAAATTTGCTAAACAGGACTTTATTTTCTCTCAGTCATCTCATGCCACAGATCAGTTATGAGATACCACATCCCCCACAATTTTAAGGTAGTTTCCACCCAGTTTTGCATCACTAAGAAAGATCTCAAGGCCCAAATGCTTGTTCAGTCTCTCCTTCCATGATAAAATACAGTACACTGAGAAAAAGGCAGGAAAGCATACGGGAAAGACAGATATCAACAAATGCCGTGGAAAAAAACAAACGGTAACCTAAGGGAGGAAAGGGGAAAATATGAATACTGGAGTAAAAGAAAGGAAGTAGAAATGGAAGGGGAGAAATATGATGATTCAATGTGTATATTCAGGTCTAGCTAAGAAGAGGAAATTTGAAGGGCTTAGGAGAAAGTTCAAGGCAAAGTAAACGAAAGAGAAAAATGCAACCACAAATGTACCCACAGAAAAGTAAAAGAACAAGAAAGATAAGAATACAAGAAACAAAGAGAGAATCAAAAAAAAATAAAGATGCATGAACAAATTAAAAAACAAAAGAAAAATATATGAAATATACAATTTCCTTCTTCTGTCAGAACATAAGGGCAGTTAGTGGAAATGCATTAGGAATCTGAATTTGCATGTATAGCCCTCCTCTCTCCAAAGACAAAAGCCTTATTTTAATTGTGAAGACTGATATCTATAGTATGTATATGTATCATAGAATCACTTACAGAAGGCAATTTTAATCAGAAAAGGAATACCATAAAAGTCATAGCTTTAAAAGACTTCAAGGCCTTTTGTAGGAGGAAACACGTGTGAATATGGTTCCGTTTCCTTATCTGCCATATCTTCAATTGCGCTTGTTGCTGTTCTCTACAGCTTTTGCTGTTTTAACATATCCTTTTCAAGACACACAGTATTCAAGATGCAGATATATAGTATATTTATCATGGTATCAAAATCTTTGTTGTGCATTTTCTCTGTCTCTTTTCCGATTATTCCTAGCATCCTATTTGCTCCCTAGGCATCACAGCATTTAGCTAACAGATCTCTTATAATCCCAAAATTTTGTTCTCCAGAAGTAATAGTTCATAAACACCACAGTATTGGTGTTGATGATAAAAACAAAAGTCTGCAGTATGAACAACTCCTGACTGAGTTATAAGGTCCTTCCCAGAAAAGAATCAGAAGAGCACAACCTCCTGAGGTTCAGATGCAAGGTGGAAGGAGCACAGAACTGCCTGAAGGTTGCTTTGCAGTCTCTCCTTTTGGTCTTTCCAACCTTGATGACAGAAGCCACAATATAAGGAGCATTTGCTAGGGATATGCTCCTCCCATGAGCAATAAGGTAATGATTGTACCAAGGCAAGACCTAACCATCACAAAAAATCAGGCTTTAGGGCAGAAGGGTTGGCAGAAAATATCAAAACCAAGGGGAAGGACAGGGAAAAAGAAGCTTTCACTAGCATTCAAAAAAACCCAACCAAACAACAAAAACAAAACAAAACAAAAAACCAAACAACAACAAAACAACAACAAAAAAAACAGGCCGCAGAACAAAGACAAATATTGTTATAAAATAACAGTAATAATTGAAAAGAATGAAAAAACACTCTACCATGAGAATATTGCAATGCTACTGCTAAAGAATTTTCACCAAGGAAACAGACTTCAGTTTAGCTGATCAGCCTAGAGGACTTGCTATTAAAAGTTATTTGTAAAGAAACTGCACTTCTTTGTGTACTTTGAAAACACAGCTTTTATTCTGGATTATGAACTCAAAATGTCTTCCTATTTTCCTGATAGAGAAGAATTGAGGAAAATACATCCTTCTTTATAACTTACGTATATGGCATTTGAAAACCTGCTATGGGTACTCTCCCATTTTTTCTTTTTCCAAAAGATGTCTGGTTCAAGTGATTAATGCTGTGTGAATGTAAACAAAGATAATTATTCAAACAAGAACAAGATGTTCCACCCAAAATGATTAGCTTTTTCAGTGGATGAGATGCCTACTTCTAATCATCAAGAAAGGTTAACCTGACCAGATTTAATTAGCTACTTAATACAATAATAAAGATGCATACATAATTGGTGAGGAAAAGACTGCAGAAGCAATACTGAATCCAAACAAAATATCTCGATCAAGCACAAAGCCTGAGAAATCACATGAGCTGTTATTACATGATTACACTGTTATAAGAATTCTCAAGTTCTTATAAATAATTTTGCAATTGTCTAAGTAGAAATGTGCCAGATTAATAATAATAAACATATATAAAACAAGTGAACAAAAAAGCAAGAAACAGCATCCTTAAAATTCAACAACAAAGTTAACCCAATGATATTTCTTTACACTGTGCTTCAAATTCACAGATGAAGTCAGCCAGTTTGTACAGATTATTTGAGGACTACAGCCTTAAAGTGAAATAAATTACTATTTCCTTATAGTCAAAAGAACTAAAAAACATTCATCGCTTTCTTGGAATCATGGCTGCAAGGCTACCAAGCAAAGTTCTGACTGAATTAAGAGACAGTTCTCCCTGGTTAAATGTATTTTAATAGCTGCTTCTCTGCAGAACAGATGTTTTCGAGTTTTGTGGATATCACAAATATTAAGAACTCAGCAATACATTTTAGAAGGCAGTGCTCATTAATCTCCTAGCATTCGATTTTTGAATGAGACAGACTAGGTTTTATAATATATAAGGAGATACTAGACAGACATTTTGGACACAGGGTTGATTTAGTGAAAAAAGTATTTTGTTACTCTGGAATATTTCCCTAATAATGAAATGAAAGCTTTCTATTACAATAATAAAGCAATTTGCAAGTACTTATATGCTATATATTGGGAATACTTCAAAATATATTACATTTCAAATACTGTTAGGAAAATGTATTAGCCTAGTATCTCTGGATAATAAGTGTAGCACTTGCTAGTTGAAGCAGGTTGTGTCTCAGAGTGTTACCAAATAATGAGTTTTACAGCGGAACACTAGGCATCACACCTTCCATTCCTGGAGATAATTTTTTTTCTCCTTTCGGTAAAGTTTAAATGTTCCTTAAAGTAAACAATTCAGTGCAAACCAATGTATCCAATATTGATTTATTCTATTCATAAAAAGTAACAACATAATGGTGAATTCAATCCATTCAATGAGAAGTTTATGAGCTTAAATATATCAAAAGGGCAATGAAAACTAATATATAGTGATTAAATAACAATCTGTGAGAAAAAGACGCAACTTTCAGTTCCATTATATTGAAGTCATATACTGACAAAAAGCATGCTTTTGAATTGATTCAAAGGAAGCTGCAGCCATTTGCCCTTTATAACAGCTTGAAAGTTCACAAGGAAAAATTAATTCATCACTTAACTGAAGTATATCTCAAAATAAAGTTTTTGATTAGAATCTACACTTCTGAGCCTTCTGGCAGTGCCAATATTGCTGAAACAAGGCATCAGATGCAACGCCAGCAATTCTGGAATGCAATGCCATAAACTGTAAATCAGTTTTGTCCTACTTTAATATTGGTTTAACAATAAAAGAAGAACTTTGATGATTAATATTTAAATAGTGTAATTATTCCTTTAGAACTAAGTCCAGAAGGACCCTTCATGGGTACACAATGCAAAACAACAATGAAGAGAATGTGTTTTTGCTACACAAAGAGTCTTTAATTTATAGGACCCAGTTGAAAGGTACAGCACAATTTGTGTGTGTTGTGGAAAAAGATCCCACAGGAACCCTTTAGAAGGGGAAATGCTCTCCCACAACGAGGATGATGCCAGTGGATCCCTGTACAAATTGAACAACAAAGCTTAAATACTGTCAAAGCAGAGAACTGTGAACAATATCCACTATAGCTGCTAAAAAAAAAAATCATCACCAGCTGGTGACACCAGTTGGTGTCTTGGTTTTGAAACCCAGACAAGGGTTGTTTTCTTCATCATTACTTTTGAAGTGCAGATTTGGGCAAGCAAAGCCTCCCTTCCTCTTTTCCCTCTCTCTCCTGCGTTTTGTCACTTCAGGATGGGTGAACACACAAACACTTAGATTTTGGGGAGAAATGCCTATAATTATGAGCTAAGTATTCTCCCTGAACATTTAGTGAATTAGTGATGTTCAGATGCAAAACCTATTCTGCTCTGGAGGAAAGTTAAATAGAAGGTGAGTTCTGCACCTGCACTACAGCTAGGGAATGAAGGGTGATTATAATTGCAGCTGTCAATTTTTGCCAGCCATACAGGACACTAGAAATGCAAAACCATTTCCCACTATTTAAATAGATCCAGGTACTACTGTGAATACAAACACAGACAATTCTCTGCCATAACAGAGAAAACTTTTGTATATTCAAGGAAATGCAAGAGAACGATGTCACCCATTTTGACTTAGAATGCTGTTTGTCAGATCAAGCAATTTACAGAGTTACACTCACCAACGAAGGACGAGACAGTGATAGAGGGATACAGGCTGAACTATGACTGTGCTGCAAGGAAATACTCAAGGTAACAGGAGCTTCTCTGGTGCTATAGGCAGGCATTAGAACATCACTTCTAGTGGTGGCATCACATCGACTGCCTATGCCTACACATACTCTTGACCCAGTGCCATACTGCACTGTGCAGTATTTGGCCACCATGTTTCATATACATTACAATACGAGCTACACACTGGAGCTAAATTATGGTTTTCTAATTAAGAAGTCAATTATTTACAGCATTCTGCCTTCATTTGTTCCAGAAACTCAAAACCAAAAAGTAGTGTAATGAATAGAAAAGGAAAATGAAAGAAGAGAAAGTTTCATGATTAAGGCAAATGAATACTACCTTCAGAACTGAATACTATCACTACTTCTACCATGGAGTTCTGTTGCAATAAAAAATAAATTACATGAAGCCATGCTTTTCAACATTCAGTTATTAATCGGGCTCTCAACATGAAAGCATCATTAAATGTAAAGTCTAGTTTCAGCTCTATTAACTGGAACGGTACCCTGCACGGTTCAATTACAGGAAGGAACTATGACAGCTGGAACAAGCTCAGGAATCATAGGCTCATCTGAGATTTTAGTTGCTGAAGTCCATCAATATGTTTACATAGTTGTGGGCGCAGACTCTCAAAGAGATTATCTTCTAGAGTTTTCCTTCAAAAAATGCCAACTTTGTAGCTACATTTAAATTTTAGTATAGGCTAAGGTCCTTCATACAGCTACCGTGGGATACGATGTCTCAAACTTCAGATGTGCTCCTAGCTGTGCCTTATTGCATTAACAAAAAGCAAACAAACAAACCAGTTCAGTTAAAATCACCCACATTCAGCACACCAACGGCACTCAGTTCAGTGCCTGTGTTCCAGTTCGTATGAGGTAGCTGAACACAAGCTGAGGTGCATTCTTATCTACAAAATGGAGCCATGACCCATGCTCTCCACTCTGCTTCTTTACATGTGCTCAACTTCAGCCTTTGCAAGCACTGAAGCTGGCTGACTTGTAGGTGTAAAGCACCATAGATCATAGTAGAGGACAGAGACCACAGTGACTCGTCTACATAGCCAGAGCCTACAAAGGCTCTAAG
>VXAL01011654.1:279867-293557 GCA_013399475.1 Chauna torquata
GGGGGGGGAAGATAGCCGGCAGTCACCTTCACAAACACAGAGTTTGCAGTCCCACCAATATCATTAAGAAATTAGGCTAAAAATGTCAAAATTTATATATTGATAATTAGCATCATAATTACTGTTAAGATAAAAATTCATACTGATTAACATCTGAATACTGGAAAGTAGTACTCACCTTTAATAACAATTGCAACCTTAACTTATTACACTGAATTAAGCTTGAGAATAAGGAATATTTACACCTAAATGCAAATAAAGACATCTACTTCATCAACAGAGTACGAAACTAGTCACTTAATGGAAACAAGAAGGATTGTCATTCCATATTTATCATTACATCCTTATTCCTCGATCAATTTTCAAGGGCCATGCAATAGCTAGCATGGTAAACTAAAACACAACTAAATTGTAAAACTAAATTGCAAATAGCAATTGCTGTTTGCTCAAGCATCATTCATTATTTACATTGTTTCAAAATGAAAAATAACTGTGAATTTTGTTGTATCTTGTATACAGTTATAAACTCAGATACTTCAGGTACACACAATTATTCTTAGTGTTTAGTGACTTCAGTCCAGAAAGCGCATGTATACATACATCTAGACAGATAAAGACCTACAAGTTACAGAGAACATACAGATTAAGTACAGAGAATGAGTGCACATATGCAAGTATTTGCATGCAACAGAAGTAGAGTGGTATTTATTACCTAACGTAGATGGAGAAGTTCACTTTGGAGATCTCTGCAGACTTGTGAAGTCCAGATGATGTGTTTGAAATTCGTCCTTTCCTCTCCACTGCTAAAGTAGCTCAGGCAAAGCACGTTGGCAGCTCCCTTAAAGATTCACACTAACACATTTTACATAATATCCTTCAGCTGCATTAAACACAAACACACAAAAACTAAAGTCTAAAACTGTATTACTCAGATATACAATACACGAAGTCTGAATCATTTTGCAATTAAATCATAAATAAAATATTTTTTACACTACGTTGGATTGTCCATGAGACAAATTAGGCCTTCAGGAGCAAAGTTTGCACCTGCAGTGAAGCTCCAGTAACAAACTGGAGTGCTTACCAAGGTAACTGAGGAACAGCAAACAGATCAAGACATCTCTAGACCTTTTGTTTCCAATCAAATCAAATAAAATCCTGTCTCCTGGGGTATTATGAGCCCCTGCTCAGTGCAGCTTTGTCAAATGCAGAGTGCAAGTTTTCTGTGTAAAAGAACCACCTTATTCCATAGCTTCTAATGAGCACTTGCCTCAACATTGAAGTGCATGGTTTTCCGACTCCATGTCTATTAATTTATTTGTTGCTGGGCATATGAAAGGTTTACATCATACCTCTTTGAAACACCAAACTAAACTAATCTATTTCCAATCTAAATTTTAATTACCTACTTATCTTACTTCAGCATTGCATTTTACCACTACAAGTTACCTGGAAGTATATGAAATAAAGAAACTCTATTGAACAACCAAATGCATGAGAATGAACATAAAAATATTTACTTTGAAACTTTTATTTATTTTTCTCCAAATTGTTAAAAAATTATTTGGCTGGTGGAAATAATGTGCAGATGTTGCAACAGAAATGTTAGATGACAGTAGAGAAAGGACCAGATCCTTGTGAACCAACTCCATTTTACCAGGCACATAAGACTAAACTAGCCTCAGCTTGATGCAACTGTTACATCTCCAAAATGAATGTTAGACACAAAATAGCAAAAAAGGCTGGCTAGCCAAATTTATCTTATCTTCTTTTTATTATTACTTCCCTTCTACATTTTCAACATATCCCTTAATGCTCTTTCCTTTCAGAAGGAAATCTAAGTCTCTCAAAATAATATTTACAATCTCTGCTGCAATCTCCTCCATGGTAATTCAGTCTGGATGTTTGTTACTTTTTGTGAGGAATAGTTCTGCCCAAGTTCTCCATTTAGAACAAAAAAATTCTGTTTTCCTGATATTCTTCATATTCAAATTATTCCAAAATGTAGTACAGAGAAATGAATTAGATAAGGGCATACAGAAATGTGTAATCCATACAGGGCTGCCATGATGGGCTCACCAGTAACTGATATAGCTCTGAACATTAAAACAACTTTAATGAGATGATATTGACACAAATGGACACAAACACCAGAGTTATCTCCACTACAGAGAAGGAGAGTTGAGTTCCATTTCAGCAGTCTCCACAGACAAATACTTTAACATCCACTTCTGATTTCCCCTTAAAATACCTTCAGATTGCTACTTAGATATATGAGAATTTCAAAAGCAATCTCCACCTTAGCTTTCTATTGTCTTATCATTTTTACACATTCTCTTTCAATTAATTAAAAAGAAGTCCAACTTCCTTCCTCTTTCTACCTAATTCAAAGATATAACACACCCTATCTTTTGCTACCTCCTCTCTAAAGTAGTAACACTGTTCCTGTGCAGCCTTTCATAAAGCTTCCAGGTGACAATAACAGTGTCCAGTGCAGTGGGTCTGTTGTTTTGTTTCTGGTTATTGCTAACACAGAACCAGATACAATTCCTCCTGTTCTACACCTCTGCCTACATTACAGTAAGAAGCGCAACCCAATGCACATAGGCGCTCAGGCCACATCTGAGCACCAGGAGCAATACAGCTGCAGCAGCACAGCCTGCAGCCCCTGCCCTCACGGCGTCCCAGACACTGCAGTCCTTGCCAGGTGGATGAACACCAAGTCAGCTTCCCTGTGCACGTTGGAATCACATCTGACTGCTGCACCAACATTGGTTATAGGAAACGGAAAATACAAGGTAACTTTCATGATCAAGATGAGCTATCAATAATCATCCATTTTTAAGTACAGCATCCTATAAATCCTCCTAATTAGTAAACTAGATGTCATCTTTTTAGCAACCAGTCCCCAGCCTACTTCCTTATTTATTTTCTTGAATTCAATTATACTTGCCACCTGCTGGCCCAATCACCTAAATGACAGATTCTGGATGTAAGGTAGAAGCTAGGCCATAAACAATAATTTCATTATAGTTCAATTTAAAATATTTGCCTGCACCTATTTTCTCTGCTTTATGAAGAACGTCTATGCTATTTCCTCCTCCAGGGCTCTGCTGGCTGTGGGACACTGCATTCCCTGCGGGAGACACAACAGCAGCACCAGCAAGGACTCTGCGCTGCTCCACAGCCTCCACCACCGACCTCATAAGAAATCCAAGCTGAGAATTTTCAGGGGCGTGGGGAGACACACCACAAAACGGTGAAGTGATTTCCAAACCTGGATAGAAAAATTGATGGGGTCAAAAAACATAGTTGCTAAAAAGGACCCTTGGTAAAATAAAGATGAGGAAATATTTATTTAGAAGATAAAAAGAATAGAAATTCTCTTGACATGAAAAGAAATGGAGGAGACTGTAATCCTACTGTTACTTAGCTGACGTGGAGCTCTGAAATTCATCTTCTCCACAAACCTAATGATTTACATTTCTGAAAACTTCCCAAATGAAATCCAGTCTGTAAAATGCACATCTTGCAGACAAACAGTTTAACTTGAAGCATGAATTCAAATGCTTTGTTCAGTGTAACGGACTACTCTCAAATTTGGTAAAAGTAAATGGACACTGAAGCTATTCATTGCCTTTAAGGATTAAATGATGTAGAGGCTGGACTGCTATCAAACTGTGAAAGCATACAGTCCTATCCTGTATAAGCAGAAGAAAAGATCAAAGACTGAAATCTGTTTTGGTCTGTTTGCTCTTAACCAGAAACTCAACAAAATCCAAAACACCCAGGTCCTATAGTTCAGGCCTTCAAAGAAACCCACGTTTCTTTCCATCACCTTTTGAAACATAACTTACAAACCTATCTCCAAGAACTTGCTACATCCAGTACGTTCTGAAGTCATTACACCTGCCTCAAAACACTACTAAAAACGTGGGAAAGCTGCCTTTCTGAAACTGAGCTAGCAAAACTCAACACTGTGATAGGAGATGACAAAAGAAATGACCCAGATTCTTGAGCATTTCCCTCGCCTCCCACTCCTACAGTATATAGATAAATCCATGCTGCTTCCTTTATACCTTCAGAAACTTCCTCCATTATATTTTCTTATAACTAGTTAAAAATACATATAAGCACAAGTTATTCTCTATCATCTCTTCTGTAGTTCTGCATCTTTCATTTGGCCAGTTCTCTCCCAGATTTATCTTCTACTGAGTTTCACAGTTTGAAAATCAATGTGAAGCCAATATTGGATAAAATCACGATTTCACCATCCTTATTTTGCAATAGACAGTAATTCGGGTGAGTGTTCAAAGCTGCATTGTACATAAATGAAAACATTAACCAAACTGGAGGCATACAGTCAGCTAATGCCCCAGTAGAGCAGCCTTGGAGTGAGAAACTGTACAGCATTTTTACGTAGCATGTGGGAAAACTGTGCAGCATGGGAGTTTTGAACATTAATACTGCAGCTGTACTAAATCTACTGTGTCAGCCTCTGTCTGCAAGCAAACTAGATTTAAGGAAGTACATTTTCACTGCAGCATTGGAGGCTGAAAAATGGTAAACTTGTTTAAGTTCAAGAGAAACTAAAAAAAAAAAAAAAGAAGAGACAGGAATTATGCGTACCTGTTAAATAGTCACAGACAAATAGATCTGTATGTAGACAATTATGTGACCTGTATAAAGTTTCAAAATACGAATCAAGGAGTAAAGCATTTTACAGTTATGTTTTAACACTGTGGCAATTATGCAGTGATAGAGAACAATTACAGTATCTGCATCTAAACAATGAAAAATATAAAACATTTCAGTTGACCATAGTTTCACTGGTTAATGTCCTTTATCTGCTATCATGTCTTCCTCTGAATGTACCATGAAATGTTAGATGGCTATCTGAGTGACCCTGGGCAGGATCTGCAGATATTATTTTGTTGCAGTGCTTCATATTTTCTTATACACTAGAAAGAAAAAAAAAGTTCTGATGCACACAGAAATAAACACAAGAAAAATGCCGTTATCACTGTGACGCACTTAAGAAATTTCAGCAAATATGCCAACTCTTCCACAAGCCTTGAATTAGTTGTTTTTCCACAAGCACCAAACACAACACTAGCCTCACTGAAGACTGTGCAGAAGACATTCTGCAGGCCCTTTCTGACAAGAGGCACAAAGAAATACCCTCTGTACAGAGAAGTTGTGAGTTGTGTAAGATGGGATGCATGACTGGGAAGTTTGGAGAAGTACGTATATGCACTAACCCACACACACACAGGCAAAAGTTTTGAGCATCTATCATATTATAGCTGGAGTTCTAACAGTCCTGTAACATGTTAAATTTATAGCTTCATTTACCTCTATCTGCCCGCCTCTCCTCATGCTGCTATTCTCTCTAGCTTTCTTTCCCCTTTCACTGAGCTGAAGGGAATCTTTTGTTGGTCTGTATATACCCAAGCATATGTTCCTTGTCCACAGCCCCTGCTCACACAGTTGACATCTGCATTTGGTCTTCTCTTCTACAAAGCTACTGTCAAAATTATAACCATGATAATTTAAAAACAAACAAATACAAACATCCAAGAAGTGTGGTGTGATGTACTCGGCATCAAAAGGAGAAATATAGAGCGGTAGACCAACCTTCTCAAATTTGAATGCTTCAAGTTACACATCCAGATCCTTATTTACACATATTTGGAAGTCTGTTTGTCACAGACATGCTCAGGTCTCTGAGTTACAAGGGCTTTCTGCATCATTCAAAAAAAGCCTTTTTATGTAGGTACTTATCTGTGGATTTCTTGCCTAACTTCAGGCAATCAAGTCCTACAGTTTTCACTTAAACGTTGGTACTTCAGTTGCCACATCAACAAAAATAAGTCTACTAAGTTGCTAGAGCCTGAATTTCCTCCAGCAAACTTTTTGTCCATGTTTTTGAATTATGAGCGCAGACCTGGCTGAAGCTGATGGGCAAGACAGTCATTTTCTATTGAAAACAGGGGAGACAACATCCCTCTTGGAATAATGCAAGCTTAAACATTATAACGTCTTCTGAAATAAGTTATATAAGAGCCTAAGATGGATAACAATATTCCTTTACCAGTGTTTCACATCGTAAGCAGTTCTTAGGTAAGTAGCAAGTTCTCTTGTAAGCAGTCTTGCACCAATTCTTTCTGTTGAGTGAGCAAGAACGGAAGGATATTTCCTTAAATTAAGATAATCTTTATCATAAATGGATTTTTTTATTTGACAGTCTTGAACGGTATGCGAGTGCTATGATTTAGTTCAGACATTTTAATTCATCTGAAAACTCAAACCATAAGATTAAATGAATTAAATAGCCTCACCCTAGTCTCCAATTGTATAAATCACAAAATCACCACTCCAAGGGACTCAGGTGGAGATCTTTGCAAAAGGATACTAGTATTGTTTCTTGACATAAGTGCAAACGTACTGAATTTTCTCTACCTACTCAAAACTGGTTTAAAGTATACCACTGGAAGAAAAGTGTACATTACAGCAAGATAACAAATGTGGCTTGCTTAACAAACAACAGCGTTATCTCCTTTGACCAGATACCAAGTAGATGGCACTATCTCTTAACCATATGCTGCGGACAAAGCCCCTTGCAGGTTGAATGTCGAATACCTTGTACTGCCATATATTCAATTATAATGTAACTAAACCACTAAAAAATAACCATGTAGCCAACTATGATACAAATATGAAATGCACCAGGGAAAAATTCTTCCATGGAAATGAAATGTCACATTTGGAAACCTGGAGTAGTCAACTGTAAGGATCCAAAGGTCATCTACACATTTTCTCCTGCACTGCGCTTGTGACTTCTGTCATTCGTCTGACTTCACTGAAAAAATGGCTAAGTTTGTGCTTTCCAAAACAAAAATAACTTTCAAATTAGGAGGACTACTCTAATGTTATTCCAGCAACCTTTACCTTCCGAATTTACATCTGCATCATAATTCTGACAACCAAAACATTTGCACAGTTAAACATAGGGAAGTATGATGAACAACTGCATAAACTATACCAGTTTCATCTGCAGTATTCAGTTCAGAAATGTGCTGCCTCTTCACCAAGCTGTTGAAGTCTATACCTGATTTTGTAGTAACTAGGGGCACATGATATCCACAATTTCAGCAACAAGTAATTCTGTGTTTTGCATAATTCTGTTACTAGTTTTTCACTTTCTGTGAGCTGCAGCGTTACTATAGCATACTATACTACTAGCCACATGAACACCTGGAAACATGCACTTATTGCTGTTACGGTCAATGGAAAGTCTATCACCGATTTAAACAAGGGCAAGGATGATAAAAATACAGGCAGGAGTTTCTATGTGACACATATCCTAATAAATCGTGCAGTGAACAACTGTAACTGTGTGCATTATATAAACACCGATATCTCCTCTCCAGCTAAGCTATTTTTATTAATGAAATCAGAGTACAGTGAGCTATACGTGGCCATAAGCATAAGGATTTCCTAATAGCAAAGCAAGTATTTTTATTTTTATGTAGTGGTGAGGTAAAGAGGGCCTTCCTTGATCCTACAACCTCATGCAAGTAGCTTCATAAACAAGGAGCCCCTTGATTCTAATGGGACTACTCATTCATGTACACTAACCACATGCACTCAAAGGATTAAGTCCTAAAAATTACTGCAGAGATAGATTGCACTGCTGAAAGCACAGTAAAGTTCCTGCAGAAACTGCTCCTACATATCTGAAAATGTTTTACTCACTCTTTGCATATTTAATTTTACCTGTTATTCTTACAAAATTAAGGAAAATTTATACACCTTTGTCTCTAGAATCATAAACATAGTTTCTGCCAGTTCACAAACTCTGGTGGACATAGTGAGTCTATGGTGACTGCTTTGCAACAGAAAATAATTAGGGGAGTATCTTGTCCTCTGAGAGCTGGGAAGTTTCTCCTAACATCACTTTTTACATTCACTAATGTTTGGACATCCCATTATTAGAAATCAAAACTATCAGAATATGTTGGCTTCCCAGGGATGAAAAAAACATTTAGTGTCATATTTTGTATTACAGCAGTCATCTCCACTGAGTTGTAATATACCTGCAATAAGTAGCTTTGAGTTTTAGCTAAACCAAATCAATTGTTTAGGTTATTAGTCAATTTTAGCAGTAACATATTGCTAGTACATCATATTACTAAGAAAAGCATATTAACATGTATTAATCTAAATATGAATGAAATACCAGTGTTTTAACAGGAAATAATTTTGCACTCTCTAATAAGAGGTCCCAGACATGAAGAGGGGGAGAGAAACAAAGGGAGCACAGAAGAAATATTTCATTTAGTGATGGTCAGCGAGAGCTAGTACAGAAAAGGTGACTGTAATTTCTTCAAAATACTGGAGAGTATTTATGAGAGGGAGCAAAAGCATGTTCTTCAGCTTTCAAAAGGCTCCAGTGCTCACTTCTATTACACCTCTAAATTGGTGAGCAAGGACTCTAGCAGAGCATCTGAACATAGTCCAGGATTTCTGAAGTGAGGATCCACGGTACTCACCTGCTATCAGACGAGGACCTTCAAAAACACTTCTCAGGACAAATCAAAAATTTTAAGAGAAGCAAAGATGAAAGCAATAGCATCAGGCAAAATATCACGGATGACTTTGAAGTTTCTTCCTTTTTTTTTTCCTGTTTCTTTTTCTTCTTTTAACATATTTGACCATGAAGTCCAAATTTTCAAAATGACAACACTTAAAAAGGAAAGGAAAACAAACAAACAAACAAACAGAACCCATGGTATTATTCCAGGGTTCTTTTGTGGGAAGCTGGAATATGCAAGAAATTATGCACTGGATATAGATGACAAGGATTTTCTTAGGACATATCAATGACTTCTCAAAATTTAACTCCCAACAACTTTTCTAAGAGCCAAAAATCTACATGTTGTTTCTGAGGTTCTCCTTCAGTCTAGTTATTCTATTTTACGCAAGAAACTTGAAAAACCAAAATACTAAATCATCAGTTAATTAACAATGGCCCATTTTGCTTTATGAGAGAACTTGACTGGCACAAAAAAGTCTAAAACTAACTGATGTGCAATTCCTATTTTACAGTTTTATACAATTATTTTTTAATTCAGTAATATATTTAGCTATTTTACCTTTTTTTTTTTTTTGAAAATTATCCTTGTTATGCTTGTAAAATGTTGTATGCATAATCTAGTTAATCTTACTACATGATGAATATGGTTTTGCTTGTGGATAAGACTTCCTAACAAACTAACGCATCGTAACACGTCATAAACGCAACACATTTGTTAATACAAAATCCATTTTGTTAGAAAAGAGGTAAAAATCCTTCCATATTGCTAGAAACAGAGAATTTTATATATTGTCACCAAACTAAAAACAGTAAGCAAATATTAATTCTATGAAGTGCGGAACAAGCTTTATTGACCAGTGAGGCAAATATTGACTGAACTGAAGCAAATATTTATGTGCTGACGTTAATGGGACAAATCCCTTTCAACATGACAAACAAGATTTTGCCTACTACATTTCTGTATTTGTATTTATTCTGAAAGTTCTGAAATATCTGGAAATCTTTCTACAATGGTAATGCTTTTTAAAGACACAACTGTTTTTCCTTAGTAACTAAAAGGAATATGCATTCAGAGGGCCAGAATATTTTGACCTTGTACAAGATGGAGGTTTAACAAATTGTTTTCATACAGACAGAATGTGTTAACACACTCACTAAAGTCTGACCAGGTAACAACATCCAAAACCTCTGTTTAACTGATCCCTACAAAGGTAAACAGAAAGTTAGTCATTTCTGTTATATTCAGTTAAATAAACCTTTTTATGGCAGACAATAATTCACAAGAAACATAAAAGTAGACTTTTTTCTTCTGTGAGTTAAGGATCACCACCCTATGAGAACATACACAGAGTAGTTACGTAAGTACTTACGGGAAGCAATACGTCAGCCTGAGGTACGAACAGAACCAGCTCCACAAAAACAGTGTTCATTCCTATTGATGTGTCACAGACTGCCCCCCCCAAAGCCTTTCCCACTATAAAACAACACAAACTTACCTACTTTAATAAGTCAATATAACTTTTAAATATTTCTATCATATGACTTATGTTAGGACATTAATTTGTTTTTTGAACCTTAAATATGTTAATATCTACCAAGGAAAATAAAGAATAATTAAGGATATAACTGCAAGCAGATACTACAGATCAAATATAAACTAAATAAACCCTTTCCTAGTAAATCCATACATTTGCTTGCATGAGAAGTCATTATTCAATAGAACTATTCACACAAGGTTTCACACATTCAGATTAACATGTTAGACAGATTGGAAAAAAAAAATAATTTTGAGAAACTTCAAAGATTCTGCTGATAATTCTGGCAGCCTTAAACGCACCCATTAAAGAATACCAATGTCTTACACAGCGGATGATCGTTATAGTTTGTCTTCTGACCTAAATACCTTTGTAAGCAGCTCTTGCAGCAGCAATTAACACACACCTTCTAAAATTCTTTAGCAGCTGAATATTTTTGAGTAATCATATTTAACAGATCCTGTAATGCCACCACAAGAAAAGACCAGTTCAGATGACAGCTTCTCCACTTCATTCTAATGACCATGGGAATTGCTCTTTCTTGCAGATAAAGATAGAGGCTGAGCACCCTCCTGTGCAGTGAGCAAAAATTACAACTGCCCTTTGTGGTTCCGCTGCTTAGTTTTCATCCAAGGCTCTATTCGTACACAAAACCCAAGACTCTGGAATCTGATTCACCAGTCCTTAAGCAATTATATGACACCATTTCAGTGGAATTACTCTCAGTTCAGAATGATTTAACAGAAATCAGCATGTTGCTGTACACAGAGAGCTAGTAATGTTTCTGGAAACCTCAGGGAACAAGATGATGTCACTGCATTATAAAAATATCTGGTTCAAACTCTTCACAAGTCTGCTGGACAGAGCCTACATAACCAAACTTTAACAGTGAAATTCAGATTCCTCTGCAATCACTCAAGTGATGAGTTTTCAAGTGCCTTACGTATTGGAGTACAGGAGCTGTTTTCCTGTGCTTGAAATTCAAACTGAAGTAAAGGTTGTATAATTGCAGGAGCCAGTTTTTACAAGGATTGAGCATCTGAAGTTCATGAAGCATTCAAATTGTAAAGGTCGTTTGAGCCTCTTGCCAAAATTTGCAAATCCTTCAAACAATTTAAACTAAAACCCCTGCATTTTGCAAGTCTTCCATACTCATGTAACATTTTGTGAAGAATGAAGACAACCAATAAAGCCTTTGAATATTCAGGACATTCTGCTATTGTACAGGCTCAGAATTTACAGAATTTCACCAAAGATGTATGCTGTACATATTACTTTAAAGGACTATAGTTCCTTTCACACCTTTTTTTTTTAAAATAGTGATGTTACAGTTTATTAGAAGGAAAAAAAAAGATGAAGATTAAGGTTGTAATCCTCTAATCTGTTCTAAGGCAGAAGCTTTGCAAAGCTCCTCCAGGAATTAGGAGTAGGATACAAAATACTTTCTTCTAATACTTCTATGCATAAAACTAGCTCTCAGCAACTTCTACTACAGAGTAACTCTTTAAAAGGCAAGCACCAGCAGAGTTCCACAAGGATCAGTGCTTGTTCCAATATTGTTTCATGCATTTATTAACAATGATGGGAAAAGCAGGGAAACTGATGAAATCTGCTAATAGCATCATTTAAGGAGGTACCACCTATACCTAAGAGGATGAGACGTCTGGGGCTATTTACATCTAAGTGCTTCCAGATTGTCTTTTTTTCCCACCTGAAAACATGCCTTTGTCTCTCTGTGTCAAATTTATGGGCATTCTAGTAGGCAAGTCCAAAATACAGATTGGTAAATTTATAATTAGGCGCTACATAACCTAATGTTTGCAATACCCATGGGAACAGGCTTCAAATTTTATGCTAATAATCTCTGAAATCTATCTTGTTGAAGGAGTGACTAAATCCAGATGTCATTAATAGCATCACGAAAAGATACCTGTTAAATAACACCAATGAAGAGTTACATACCTTCTAATTAGCTGTGAATTGGAGATAAATCAGCAAGTGACCTGCATGAGGAAACATTATTGATTAATAAGCTGCCATGAATTATTTTCATATTTCCAGTGAACGTAAACATGAGTTTGAGAACAATTTTGATTTAAAACTACATTTGCACTTTAATGCATTTTATAATTACATAAAAGGAACAGCTGAACTAGACTTTTATATTTATACACTTCCAAGGCATGTACAGAAGGCATGCATAATTTCCAACCATAAAATACTATTTAAAAATAAGATTTATAATTGCTTTTCCTGATATGAGAATCAAGTTAAGATAGTCCACATTGTCCTTCATACGAGAACGACTCAGTGTTCAAAGAGTAAGAGAATGAACATAGGCATAACATAGGTAGGGCATAAGAAAAACATAAGAGTACTGTTATCCTTGGAAAGATGGGGATATAGCCATATCGTTCTTAGAGTGCTTCCAGCTGAGCATCTGAAATCTGCATTGGTGCTGCTACTGAGCAGTACCTAGATAATAATTCTGTACAAATTAGGTCTCCTCAGCTCACAGGGCCTACAGGAGCAGGAGGCTTGTGGGTCTGTATCTACATGTCTGTAGTAACTACCCCAAGTCTGGCTTTGTTTTAATTCCAATACATCAGCTGCAACCCAAATGAAATGCAAAGGATAATCCCCTCTTTCCTCACAGGAGGCCAGAAATTTCCAGTCAAGAAATTCTGGGCACAGTTTCCTTTGAAGGTCAGCAAAAACGTCATAAAAGCATGTGCAAGTGCTGCAGGTGCCTCCTCCAAACCTACCTCCACCGGAAAGAGAGACGCGTCCAGTGTTTTCAGCTGCTTCAGTCCTCAAGTATAAAACAGAAGTTTGCCTGTGGGATGACAGGAGTTACCAAATACCAGGCCACTTAGCTCTTCTAAGTGCGTTTTCCAGCTCATGAGATCTGATGTTTAAGCGCCTGTCCTTCCCTCTCCCAGGATTACTGACCCCATAGCACAGAAGTATTGCTGTTTCAGTTCTGATTTTCAAAACTGTTCAGATATTACGCACCGGCTTCAATGTGAGCTGCATACCTAAACGCTTTTAACAGTATTTGAGCCAAGTGAAACAGATGCCATTTCTGGATGCAAACTAATTTATTCAAGAGCACATTTTGAAAGAAAATCCTGTATCTGTTTAATTTGAAGCTTCTCCTAAGAGCTACAGCAGCGTTAACTAGGGCAGCATTTTCCTCAGGTTTCCTAGGAGGCAAAGCCAATTTCCAAGCAGCAGGACTTCCCCGCGGTGAGCACTAACCACAGCCGAGAAGTAACGATACAGCAGCACACATACATACTTTTCTTCATTTCCTTCACTATTACTGCCTTCCCGGATTAATTTTAACGGACGCTCTAAATACAAAGCACCGGGAGCCAGCGCCCCCCGCTCGGCGGGCCCGGGCCGCGGCCTGTCCCCGNCCGCCACACGCCGGCCTGCCGCTGAGGCGGGCCCCCCTCAGCGCCCTCCGTCCCCTCACGGGGCGGAGGCCTGGAGGAGCCACGGCCGCCCGTTGCCACAGCGACGCCGAGCGCCGCGCCTTCCTCCTCCTCCT